>NW_019167893.1:20042912-20292286 GCF_002303985.1 Durio zibethinus
TCTAAGTTTTTAGAATAAAAATCTTTAACTTTTGAAAGTGAAACTCAAAAATTTTTTGAATATAAATTTTGGATGTGAATTCTTAAATTTTTCAAATGAAAATCTTTAACTTTTGGGTGTGAATCTCTAAAATTTTTGAATGAGAATCTTTGAATTCTAAAGATGAGCCTTGAAATTTTTGATGTGAATCCATGAATTTTATATGAAACTTAAAATCTTTTGAATGTGAATCTTTGAATATTGTCTGTGAATTACAGTTTGTGAATCTTTACAATGATCAAAATTCTTATGAAACAGAAACTTTTACGAGCTTAAGGTTTTTACAAATTTGAAGTTCTTGCAAACCTTAAATTCTTGCAATTTTAAAGTTATTACAAATCTAAAGTTCTTGCCTGAAATTCTTATGAATCTAAATGTTTACGAATCTTTGAACTCTTAAAAATTGAAGTTTTTGCAAATCTAAAAATCTTACGAATCTGAAAATCTAACAAATATTTGAAGTTTTGTGACAAACCTTTGAATTTTCAAATAGTGAATCTTTGGATTTCAAGTTGAAAGTTTTTAGTTTTTTAGACTCGAACAAAATGGATGAGGAGAACATTTTTTCAATTTTAAAATTGTGAAAGCCTCTATTTTAGAATATCTTTTTTCTTGAAGACATCCAAAGACGATCTCTAAGTCCTTCGGGTAAGATTCATAAGTTTTCTAAGTTGAATCTATTTTAGAGTTAAGATTTGTAAGACCTTCGAGTGTAATCTCTAAGTCATTTAGGCAAGATTTGTAAGTCTTTTAAGTTGAATCTATTTTAGAGTCGAGGTTTGTAAGACCTTTTGGCATAATCTCTAAGTCTTTCAGACAAGATTTTTAAGTCTTTAGAGCTAAATCTATTTTAGAGTCAATATTTGTAAAACCTCCTAGCATAATCTTTAAGTCTTTCAGGCAAAATTCGTATATCTTACAGGTTGAATATATTTTAGAGTCAAGATTTGTAAGACCTCCAGATGTAATCTCTAAGTTTTTTGGACAAGATTCGTAAGTCTTTTGAGCTAAATCTATTTTAGAATCAAGATTTGTAAGACATTCGGGCGTAGTCTTTAATACCTTCAGGCGTAGTCTACAAGTCCTTCAGGTATGATCTATAGAACGCTTTTGGGCAAGATCTTTTAAAACATTCAAATCCCTTTTCTACCCCCCAATTGTGTAACATTTAACTTAAAGGATCACTTTCCAATGAATAATTTGTTAGGACCTCGAGGCTAAATTCAAGTTTCTTTGGATGCGATCTATAAAACCTTTGGCATGATTGTTAAAAACATCGAGTGTTCTATGTTTTTTTTAAAAAAAAAAGTTGTATGCCTTCATTCGAAAAAGCCTTTTAAAAAAAAAAAAGTTGGAATAATTTGAGCCTGGATGTAATGGGTATCTATATCTTTACAACAATTTCCTAATTTCAATAAAAACTATGTAAAGAATGGTAGCTATAGACACCCTATTTAGTCCAAGGCTCAAACCAACTGTGTCCGATTCGATCCAAGCCCAACTGTCCAATTTCTTACATTTTTTATATTTTGTTTGTCTTATTTATTTTTTTATCATTTTTTATGTTTTAATCTTTTATTTATCTGGTTTTAAATTTTTATCATAAATTATGTCAATGAAATTTGCGGAGTTATTTCAACACTAATCAAAGATGATCTCAGTAATTAAAACTATAACATGATCTCTTCAAATATTAAATGAAGGTTGAAAAGAAATCAAATTAGGGAATTAAAGTCATATTTCATTTGAAAATTTTGAGGGATTCTAAAAATCAAGGAAAATCAAGACAATTCCAAAAATTAATTAAATTGCTTTTAAAGAGAAAAAAATTAATTCAGAGCATATTCAAATCTACAGTCCTTTGCATTCAATGCAAATCCTTAAAATTCCTAATATAATGCCCTATATAAACACCAATCCACCACACACACAAAAAAAGGGGGGGAACCCACTAGGAAATTGATGAGTAGAAATCTATACTCAATTCTTTGGTTAGAATTAGTGGCAGAGCTCTTTAGTTGGAATTGGTGACTATTACCTCCGCAGATCAAAGGATACTTCCACCTAGGTATGTCTCCATCTATTAAGGTAATTTTCATATTTGGTTTATTTCTATATTTATTGATATTTCACTTTTTTATGTACGTTTAAAATAAAATTTAAAGATTGTGAGTTTTAAATTATGAATTTTTTATTTCATGAGTTTAGAAATTTTAAATTATGAATTCTACCAAACTATTTGAAAATTCATAATGAATTTTTGAAAAAAAATAATAATAAAATTTTCAATCCTACCAAACTACTAAAAGATTTAAATCTTAAATTAAGTTTTAGCAAACTATTGAAGGACTTAATGAATTTTTAAAAAACAATAATAATAAAGTTTTTAATCTTACCAAACTATTAGAGGATTTAAATCTTGAATTAAATCTTATCAAAATGTTGAAAGACTTAATGAATTTTTTGTAAAAAAATAATAATAAAATTTTCAATCGTACCAAACTTTTGGAGGATTTAAATATTGAATTAGATCTTATCAACTTATTGGAAGGTTTAATGAATTTTCTTAAAATAAATTCCATACATAATTTTACAATAAAATCTCATCAAACTAGTAAGAGATCTACATAAAAGTAAATCTTACTAAACTATTGAAAGATTTTATTGATTATTTCTTTAAATAAAATTTAAATGAATCTTATGACGAAGCCTTTACAGAGTGGAACAGTAATCTCCATGAATACTTCTAAGGTGAGAAAATTATCTTAAATTACTACCAAACTATTAGAGTAATTTTATAATTAATTTTCAATAATTAAATTATTTGACAAATTATAAAGATATTTTTAGGCTTGGATAACTTGAAATCAAACTGGCATCATCCTTTAGATGGGAGCTATGAAGGTATTATAACCTTTCTTATGTGTAATCGTATTCCTAAACTTAAATCTAGTTTCGTAGACTAAAATCTACTATTTAAAGATACCTGAGTCAAGCTTGAGATTTCTCTTTAAAATAGGACAAATTCAGTTAGGTGGCCAATCATGCCTAAATAAAAAAAAAATTTGTAACGACTTTTTTAATCTATATTGAATGGTAGGTCCATAGATGTTATGACAGTTTAGTGACTCCACTGGGGACTCCAAAAGTCAAGTTAGTAAATAATTTCATGTTATTCAAGCCCAACTTAATAAATTTAAAAATTATTTTGTTATTTTTCTTCTTGTCTATATTTTATTTATTTACTTATTTATCCTATCTATCATTAACTTGCATATGTATAACATGAGCTCTAACCCGATTTTTTTCTTTTAGGAGGAAGTAAAGTAGTTATGCCTTCATGAGATTTTATGACTTCACATGGGCTAGCAAAACACTCCCACTCAAATTAAACCATTTCTGCTTGTAAACTATAATGGTTAAGAATTGGAGTGTCTTACTAGTCCACGAAAGACAATGTGTGAAGAACAATTTAGGAACATGTAGAGTCGATCCTAAACCACATATAGTAAGCCATAATACCTATAAGTAAAGCTATGTCTTTCCCTTTTTGTAAAAATAATCTAAATTAGGTCACATATCTTTTGAGTTATGCATCAACTTGTTTTGTTTTGTTTTCTTTCTTTATATTCGATGCTAACTTTGTTCTTGTTTGCTGTTTCCTTTTGCATGAATCATGTTAACATTAATAAGTTCTCATTTAATCATTTATTTATTTGTTTGTTTGCCTGTTTATTTTCATTCATTTAATGCATCTCACTCATTCATAAATCATCATCATTCATTCATTATGTCATTATATAATAAAAATCTTTTGCTCATCTAGGGTAGCAATTCAAAAGAGATGGAAGATCAATCACAAGCATGGATCCAAGCTTTGAAACTCAACCAAGAAGAATTTAGGCATGACCTATAAGAAATAAAAATGCAACTTACCAAGCTAGTAGAAAGGGTAAAAAATCTTGAAGCGGCCCATTCTCAAGAATTCTCATCAACTCCAATTCGTATGTGCATTAAACAACCACTTTGTCAAGGTAAAAAAGCCTCTCCCAATATTGATATCAGTCTAAGTCATGCCAATGTATCCAATGGCCCAAGAAAAGACCAAGTTAGAGAAGAAACAAATGAGATAAGGCCTTTTAACCTTGCGCTGACTCCGTATATTAGCTCATACCCAAATCCCCAATCAATTATTCCTAAACAACTTCTTTTGGCATCCCAAACAAGACATGTTCCTATTCAACCTCCATAGATTGGCCCATACCCATATACTTTCTCGATTATGAATTATGCTTTTCAAAACCTTGGTGCTTATCAACATATCCAACAGCTAAGTTTTTTGATGAATCCTTAGGCATATGCACTTAGTTTTACTTTAAGACATGCACTTCTAAGTCAAACAACTACTCAACCCAAAAAATCATTGAGTAAAAATAAAGAAAGAGCCCTCGTTGATCCAATCCCTATGATTACACTAAATTATTCCCACTATTCATCGAAAAGTACCTAATTACACCAGTTCTTCTAAAGCCACTAAAACCTTTGTATCCTAAATGGTTTGATGCTGAGGCTCGATATGATTATCATTTTGAGAATACAGGCCATTCGATAAAAAATTGCCTTGCTTTCAAACGTAAGGTGCAAAATTTAATCAGAGCTGATGCATTGAGTTTTAGGGATAAAGAAGAGCCCAAGATTGTTAAAAAGTTATCACCTAATCATAGCGATCGAAAAACTTATCCATGGTAGTACCAGGATCTTGAAGTTGAAGAATAGAATCATGCAATAGATTTTAGGATTTTTTTAAAAAAAATGTTTTTAGGTGTTCTTATAAGAATAATTTTTAATTTTTAATTAAAGATTTTTTTTTCTTGTTATGTGATGGCACTCAATGAATGTAAACATCCATTCATTTATATATAATTTTTTCTCTTTTTGTATAAATTTGTAGTAGATATTATGCTAATTCTTAATTGTAGTAGTAAAGGTTCAAGAGCCTAATCATCAAGGTAATCCACTTGCCATTCATGGGGCTAGAACAATATAGCCAAATTGAGAAATTTAAGAAAACTCAAGATAAAATAAGAGGAAATCTAGCCTAGATAATGGAAATGCTAAAAATTTTAAATAGAGAGAAAGAAATGGAGGAAGTCCATGTACAAGCATCTCAAAGGATACAATCATAACAAGCACCACTTTTTGGGGCATACTTTTATCTTGAAATACATTCAGTAACTACATAAAGACCACTTCAAAGATACATTATTCTTGGTGGAGATAAATTTGATGCAACCTAAGTCCCTGATGATCTTAAAGAGTTAAAAAGATTGAAAAAAATTCATTTGAAGCAACAGAAGACTCAAATGCTCAAAAGATGATGGATCTTAAAGGAGAGGCTTCGGGCTATCAAGGGAATAGATTTCTATGGATCTATGGATGCATTGGAGCTTTGTTTGGTGCCAAATGTGATTGTCTCACCCAAGTTCAAGGTCTCAAAATTTGAGAAATATGATGAGATTAAGTGCCCAATGATCCATGTTACTATGTATTATAGAAATATGGTTGTCCATGCCCATGATGACAAACTCTTGATTCATTTATTCCAAAATAGTCTCACAGGGTCTGCTGCTAGGTGATATGCTCAGTTGGATAGAACTCGAATCATTTCGTGGAAAAAATGGCTAGAGCATTCACAACTCAACATAAACAAATTATGGAGTTAGCCCCAAATCAATTGTCTCTACAAAGTATGAAGAAAAAAATGTCAAGAGCTTTAGAGAATATGCCCAAAGGTGAAGTGATACTGTTACCCAGGTTCAACCTCATTTAATAGAAGAAAAACTATAGTCTTGTTTGTCAACACTCTTAAAGTTCCATTCTATGAAAGGATGATAAAAAATGAAACAAAAAATTTTATTGATCTAGTTATATCAAGGGAGATAATAAAGAATGCCATAAAAATTGAAAGCTTAAGGAGAATGATATGGCTAGTATAAAAGAAGGGGGTGCACAGAGAATGGAAAGAGAAGATATTCAAGCTTTTAATTATAAAGAGAAATAGGTTGAAAGTTTTACCCCTTACTTGATGTTCCAATCTTACTCCTCTAACATAAGTAATTTTTCTCAGAATCCTTATTTTTACTAGTCAATCCAACAATTAGTTCCTCTCATAAGTCCATATTCCTAGTCTACTGCTTGACCCTTAAGCAATCAATGAAGATCAAAAAACATATTGGAAAAAATCCCAATTCCAATTTTTTATCTTCTGCCTCTGCTAGTAAAGTACTAGTACCTTACCCCAATAACTTTGAAAGCAATTCCAAATCCATTAGCCAAGATTTATGATCTAAATGATAAATGTGATTATCACATGGGGCAATTGGACACTCGACTGAAAAATGCAGGCAGTCACACTTTGACCCAAGAACTTTTTAAGCAATGGAAAGTTCCTTTATCATAGGTTGATTGTTCTTTGTATTTTGATTTCTCGAACATGAAGTCAATGGTTTCTAATAAGTTTGGATTCCTACAAATGCATGTGAAAAAAATCTTAAAAGAAAATTTTTAGTGATTACTATTTGATCATCCTAAGCCATTGTCCTGAACATTTTATTCTTTTTAATTGAAAACTTAAAAACCTTGAGAATTTTTAAGAATGAAAGTTATAGAACCTCACCTCATTTGACCATGATGAGCCTTAAAAATTATTGATCTTTATTTGGGCTATAGGCAATGTGATGGTCAATTAATTTGTAAATATTTTAAGGCACTTTCCTAAGTTTTTTAGATTTTAGTGATTTAATAAATGTCAAAGTTATTTCAAACACTTCACCACCTAAATTTCTTGAGCCATATTTTCTCAATTTGTTTACTATTTTGACTTATCTTACATTCATATTTTTTTTCAATCTTTCACCAAACGATCCTATGTACTCATTTTAGGGTAAATTTATTAAAAAAGCCAAATTTACTTGATGTCCAAAATAACCCTTTTGATCATTCTGATCGATAAACATTCAGATGGCATTGTTATCAAAATGCATGAGTTGCAAAAAAAAAAAAAGTTGATTGTAACATCATGCACATATTCAAAGAATTCCAAGATCAAAGAAAAAATCTACTCCTGAAAATTGCTTTTTAATAAAGGTATCTATATATGATATGATAAATGGCCATCTTTTATATTCCTTTCACAATAAGAAAATATCCATTTGTTACCTCTTTTGAGCCTATCAAATTCTTTTTAAAGAAACTCAAACCAAGGATCACCCTTTATATTATGGGGCAAGAATGTAAGCGCATTTATTTGATACAGTATTGATCCAAAGTTAAAGACAAGGAAAGAATGCCCATAGTCAAAAGGCAAGCTTCAAAATTTTGGTAATTTGTCAAGATGTGGAAATATGAAGAAAAAAGAAAAAAAGAAAAGAAAAAAAGAACAAAAGAAATGAAAGAAAAAAGATGAAAATGTATGTTCTGAAAAGTGAAAAAGACAAATGTCCTTGAGAAGAAAATTGATCTTTTGTTTGATTACCCTTAAACATATTTTCGGGCCATTAATCCTTTCTTTCAGAACCCTAAACCTCGACCCACATTACATCCTTTTAAAAGTCTATTTTGATAAAGCATGGATATCTAAATTGAAAAGTTTTTCTTTAAGAAATCACCATCATTTTTGGATTTTGGATGAATTTTGAGTTTTCAAATGCATGATGGAATAGAAAAAAAAATAGGAAAAAGAAAGAATAATACTGAATGAAGCTCAAGGGTGAAACCTTGAAAATGCAGTCAAAAGCAAGTTTGAAAGCTACTCAAGCAAGTTTATTAGAGAATGTGATTTTGAAGGAACCCGTGAACAATGAAGACCTTTGAAAATTTCAAAAAAGATAAACCAATCTAAAGATTTGCTTTAAAGTTTGAGCATTTCTTTTTTTCTTTCTTAGAAATTTTGAGCCTATCATAATCAGTCTTGATATTTGTTAAAATGCTTCATATCAAAAACCTAAAGGAGTGTCAAATGAATTGTGCTTTAAAAAGAATCATTTCTCAAATTTAAACTTTCATTTATGGGCCTAGATGAAGAAATATTGATAATTGAAATCTTAATATGCCAAGCCATTTCATCTTTTTGGAAAAACGAAGATTCAACTAATTCATTTTCGATAGTAATCACCAACTTTTAAGAGATTTAAATGTGATATGTTGATACATTTTGGTCAAAGTGATATGTAGGGTTAATCATTTTGGAAAAACCAAGATTCAGCTAATTCATTTTGGGTAGTAGTAATCACCAACTTTCAAAAAAATCTAAATGTCATATGTTGATACATTTTAGTCATGGAAAAGTGATGTGGTGTATTTTTAGGGGCAATTAGTTGCCATTCTTTTGGGAGTTTTTGAACATTTTCAAATTTGAAGTGTTATATATATATATATATATATATATATATATATGAATTTTGATGGATGGGAGAAAAATGATTTTCAAATCAATATGAAAATAGTGACATTTCTAGGACAACAAAAATGCTTTGTTTTGATAATTATTTTTGCATTATTTGGTGCAAGTCCTTATTTTGATAATTTCATCTGCATAATGGCTTGGATATGTGTGTGCATCATTTGAGGAATTTGTAAGTTGCATAATTGATTGGTCCATGCATTTGTATTATTTGGTGAATATTTAATCCATTGTTTTGAATATTGCATTTGTATCATTGTTTGTTTCTACCATGCAATTGTGTTATTTGGTGAGTATCTAAATCATCATGTGAACAATGCATTTTTATCATGGTTGGGGTTGACATTCGCATCATGTAGTGAATATTTGAATCATGGTATGGCATATGCATTGTTGTTTAGGACATGCATTTGCATCATTTAGAAGGCATTATATCATGGTATTTATTACATACAAGATTTTAACTATGTTGGGAAAAAATATTTAACTTTTGAATCCTTGAAAAAGGAAGATCTTTTATGATGAAATTTTATTTTGACCAGGAAAACTTTGCAAACTATTAAAGTTATAAAGCCTTTGTTTAAAGGAGTTTTTTAAATGAGAATCTTTGAAATTTTTTATTTAAAACCCTAAATTTTTTTTGAATGAGAATCTTTGGATGTGAAGCCATAAAATTTTGAAAAATAACCTTTGAAACTTTGAATGTGAATCTTTAATTTTTTAAATGTGAGTCTTTGAAACTTTGGATGTGAATCTCTAAAAATTTTGAAGGTAAATCTTTGAAATTTTGGATAAAAATTCCTAAAATTTTTCAAATGTGAATCTTTAAAATTTTGGATGTGAAATGTTAAAGTTTTTAATGTGAATTTTTTAAAATTTTCAATGTTAATTTCAAAGTTTTTAGAATAAAAATCTTTAACTTTGAATGTGAATCTCTAAATTTTTTAAATATAAATTTCGGATGTGAATCTTTAAAGTTTTTGAATGAAAATCTTTAACTTTTAGGAATAAATCGCTAAAATTTTTTAATAAGAATCTTTGAATTCTTAAAGTGATCCTTAAAATTTTTTATGTGAATCCTTGAATTTTTATATGAAACTTTAAATCTTTTGAATGCTAATCTTTGAATATTGTTTGTGAATTACAATTTGCAAATGTTTACAATGATGAAAATTTTTGCAAAACAGAAACTCTTACAAATATGAAGTTCTTGCAAATCTGAAGTTTTTACAAACCTTAAATTCTTGCAAACTTGAAACTCTTGCAAATCTGAAGTTCTTGCGAATTTGAAACTCTTACAAATCTAAAGTTCTTGACTTAAATTCTTGCAAATCTTCCACTCTTGTGAATCTGAAAGTCTTGCAAATCTTTGAACTCTTATGCACTTGAAGTTCTTGTGAATCTGAAAATCTTGCAAATCTGAAAGTTTTACGAATCTGAAAGTAGGATGAATCTTTGAAATTTTATGACAAACCCTTCAATTTCCAAATTGTGAATCTTTGGATTTCAAGTTGAAAGTTTTCAATTTTTCTAGACTTGAACAAAATGGACAAAGAGAACATTTTTCCAATTTTAAAATTGTGAAAACCTCTATTTTAAAAGTTTTTTTTCTCAAAGACATCTAAAGACGATCTTTAAATCCTTTGGGCAAGATTTGTAAATCTTTTTAACTGAATCTATTTTAAAGATTTGTAAGATTTTCGAGCATAATCTCTAAACTATTTAGGTAAAATTTGTAATCTTTCAAGCTAAATCTGTTTTAAAGTTAAGATTGATAAGACCTCCGAACATAATCTCTAAGTCCTTCAGGCAAGATTCATAAGTCTTACAAGCTAAATCTATTTTTAAGTTGAGATTTGTAAGACCTCCAGGTGTAATCTCTAAGTTTTTCGGGCAAAATTCATAAGTCTTCTGAGCTGAATCTATTTTAGAGTCGAGATTTGTAAAACCTCTAAGCATAATCTCTAATACTTTCAAACATAGTTTCTAAGTCCTCCGAGTATGATCTACAAGACCTCTGGGCATGATCTTTTAAAACATTCAAATCCCTTTTTTAAAGTTGTGTAACCTTTGTTTAAATGAGCATTTTTAAATGAATGATTTGTAAAACCTCCAGGCTTAATCTTCAAGTTTTTGGATGCAATCTATAAGACCTCCGAACATGATTGTCAAAACCTTCAGGTGTTGCCTTTTAAAAAAAAAAAAAGTTATGTGCCTTCATTTTCAAAGTGCCTTTTGAAAAAAAAAAAAGTTGAATAATTTGGGTTTCGACATAATGGGTATCTATATCTTTACATAATTCATGTTTCACAGAAACTGTGTAAAGATGGGCAGCTATAGATATCTTATTTAATCTGGGGCTCAAACCAATTGCATCCAGATCCAATCAAGGCCAATTGTCCAATTTCTTACATTTTTTATATCTTATTTGTCTTATTATTTATTTATCCTTTTTATGTTTTAGTATTTTATTTATCTGGCTTTAAATTTTATCATAAATCATGTCAATGAAATTTGTAGAGTAATTTGAACACTAATCAAGGATGATCTCAGCAATTAGAACTATAACATGATCTCTTCAATATTAAAAGAGGATTGAAAAGAAATCAAATCAAGGAATCAAAATTAGATTTAATTTGGGAAATTTTGAGGGATTCTGAAAATTAAGAAAAATTGAGATAATTTCATAAATTAATTAAATCGATTTTAAAAAGAATAAAAAAAAAATCAATTCAGTGCATAATCAAATTTGCAATCATTTTCATTCAATGCAAATCCTTAAGTGTGTCTCCATCTATTAAGGTAATTTTCATATTTTGTTTATTTATATATTTATTGATATTTTACTTTTTTTTATGTATGTTTAAAATAAAATTTAAATATTATGAGTTTTAAATTATGAATTTTTTTATCTCATGGGTTTAGAAATTTTAAATTATGAATTCTACAAAACTATTTGAGAATTTCATAATGAAGTTTTTGAAAAAAAATAATAAAATTTTCAATTTTATCAAACTTTTAGAGGATTTAAATATTGAATTAGGTTTTATCAAACTATTAGAGAGTTTAATGAATTTTTTAAAATAATAATAATAAAATGTTTAATTCTATCAAACTATTGGAAGATTTAAATCTTGAATTAAATCTTATCAAAATATTGAAGGACTTAATGAATTTTTAAAAAAAAATAATAAAATTTTCAATCCTATTAAACTTTTGGAGGATTTAAATATTGAATTAGATCTTATCAAACTATTTGAAAGTTTAATGAATTTTCTTAAAATAAATTTCATACAGAATTTTACAATAAAATCTCATCAAACTATTAGAAAATCTGCATCAAAATAAATCTTATCAAACTATTAAAAAATATTATTTATTATTTCTTTAAATAAAATTTAAATGAATCATATGATAGAGTCTTTTCAAAGTTGGATAATAGTCTCCATGAATACTCCTAGGGTAAGAAAATTATCTTAACTTACTACCAAATTATTAGAGTAATTTTAAGATTAATTTTTAATAATTAAATTATTTAATAAATTATAAAGATGTTTTTAGGCTTGGATAACTTGAAATCTAACTAGTACCATTCTTTGAATCTACGCTGTGAGGATGTTATAATTTTTCTCAGGCATAATCATATTCCTGAACTTAAATTTAGTTTTATAGAATAGAATTTACCATTTAAAGATACCTAAGTAAAGTTTGAAATTTCTCTTTAAAATTGGATAAATTTAATTAAGTGATCAATCACTTCTAAAAAAAATATTGATAGCAACTCATTTAATCTATATTTAATGATAAGTCCATGAATATATGACACTCGTTTTATAACCAAGTATTCTTGTTCTCTACCAAGTCGTCTCTAGACCCCCTGTCTCCGAAAATGGATCCCCCTTTGTTGCCATCCAAGTTTTGGTCCTTCATGATCATAAGCTTGATCCTGATTCTTACCCCACAATCTGTGTTTGCCGATGATGGGAATATTTCGAGCTGCAGTGCACGATTCTCCTGTGGAAACATTCAGAATATCGGTTATCCTTTCTGGGGATTAGATCGGCCAGAAAGTTGTGGCTACCCTGGCTTCAGGCTGAATTGCAGTCAAAATATTTCAAAGATTACAATCAATTCAGCTACTTACAAAGTCCTGAATATATATAATTCTACACAAGTCCTTCAAGTAGCTAGAGTTGGTTATTCTGACAGTATTTGTCCAACTTATCTCATCAACTCCACTTTTACTACCAGTCCCTTTGAAAACAACAGGGATACTCTAGATATAAGGCTGTATTATGGTTGTCAGCCCCTTAAAGTTCCACGTCTAGAAAATCTTCTGGGGATTTCACGTCAATTTAAATGCAAAATAAACACAACAAATGTCACAGGTTATTATGTGACAAGGAATATCACAGAAACGTACTTTGGGAGCTTTGCCACTTTAATAAGCACATCCTTAGCGTCTTGCAACAACAGTGTCATTATTCCAGTCCTGTATTCAGAAGTTCAGTTGTTGGAGGTAAATCGAGATTCAGATACTCTGCAAGAAGCGCTTAAAGCTGGTTTTGTGCTTCACTGGTCTGCAAACGATACTTTCTGTAACCCATGTCTGTACTCTGGTGGGCAGTGTGGGCACAACCTCAACTCGGGTGGATTTGTATGTTACTGTTCAGATGGATCTCATCCCGACGTTTGTCCCTCAAGCTCCCCAGGTACATCTTCCTTCTTATACGTTATGCCTGTTAAAATCTCTTGCTTCTTAAGTCGTAGGATGTTATTTCAAGGAGTCATTTACTAGCTTTTAGTCTAATTCCAGGCTAGAAATTGGAAAACAAATTTGATTAGGATATCGATCTTCTTTCATTCGACCAAATATTTAAGTTTTTGGGTCGATATAGTATTTGTTCCGATTCTATGTTCATTAAGCAGGGATGATAGCTAGACTTTAGTAATATTAAGTTGTTCATTAGCCCGCCATGATAGGAAAAAAGGACGAACCTCCCTCCTGTTTCAAGTATTGACTCGTTCCCGGCTGGAACTTGGGAATTGGGATGGATTTTTATTCATTTCTTCACCAGTAGTGCCGAGTCCACCGATAACCGAATTGGTCCAAATTTCACAAGACCGAAACTATATATGGAGAAATTTTTTGATCAATTATAAAGTGACACTTTTCCTTTGAAAATTTTCATTTAGCTATATTTAGTTATGAATTAAATTTTTAATTTGTTGCTAAATAAAGGAATTGAAGATTTATCAAAATCACTAGTGGCAAATCAAGATGAAACATGTTTCTTCAATCAAATTTCAAAGACTCATAATCCAAATTAATCAGAATTTTCTTACAAATCATCAATTTTTATTTTTAGATAAATCAAAATAATTTAGAGATAATACATGCATCATCAAATCAAATTTCATCTATCAGTCATTTTTTTTTTATTTCTAATTAAATTAAAAAATTTAAAGATAAAATAAGTATCTCCTATCAATATAAATATAGAGCTCCTCTAAGCAATTTGACACATAATTTTTTAAAAAAGAAATCTTAAGAAAAAAGTGAAAAAAGAATATTTGAATAAATAAAGTCTCCGAATTCTCACAAGTTTAAGAATAAAGATTAAGAACACAATTAGGAAAAATAAAACATGAAGACAAATGGGAAAGATAAGATATGAACAATCAAAATCTCTAGAAGTCTTACAAGTTTAAGAATGAAGATTAAGAACATAACTAAAGAAAAGAAAACCAAAAGACAAATGGTGTAGAAAAGATTTGAAAAATCAAAACCTCCAAAGTTCTAACAAATAAATTCCATAAAACAATTGGGGGAAGAGAAGATTTGAAAAATCAAAGTCTCTAAAGCTACCACAACTTCAAGAAGGAAGATCTGAAGAACAAAGTCTCAAGAGTTCTAACAAACAAATTAAATAAGATAACTGAGTGAAGAGAATATCTGAATAATCAAAGTCTATAGAAATCAAACAAACAAATTCAAGAAAACAATCGGGGGAAGTGAAGATCAAAAGAACCAAAGTCTTTAGAGTTCCCGTAAGTTAAAGAATGAAAATCTAAAGAACAAACTCTTTAGAATTTCAACAAACAAATCCAAGTAGAAAGATCTAAAGATTAAAGCCTGAAGATCTAAAAAAATCCGTAAATTGATATCAAATTCTAAAAATCCCTAAATTAAGACCAAATTTTAAAAATCTCTAAATTGGGATTAAGTTCCAAGAATCCCTAAATTGGGATCAAATTTCAAGAACTTTAAATTGGGATGAAATATCAAAAATCATTCAATTAAAACCAAATTTCAAGAATCCTTAAATTGGGACTAAGTTCCAAGATTTTTAAGACTTCTTAAATTTTGGGATTAAATTTTAAGAATTTCAAGGATTCCTAAATTATGGGTTCAAATTTTTTCAATTTAAGAATAAGTTATAAAGATCCTTGCAATGAATTTCTACTAAAAGAAAGAATCAGAAGATTTTTGTTTGTTTTAAGAATTTCCAAAGTTTGTAATTTCAAGTTTGATAAACAAAATTATTATTTGTCTCTAATTTTTCCTATCTTATTTTTTACTTAAAATTTGTGTGTACAAATTTCTAGCAAGTTGGTGGGACAATTTTTGCCTTTCATTTTTTTTTCTTCAAAGTTCAAGTTTTCAAGCCACAATCGCACAAAAAAAAAAAAAAAACTATGCTAACAAGCAAGCCTTAAGCCTATTCAAGCAAATCATGCAGTCTTCTCTAAATCATAATCAAGCACTTAAGTTCATGTTGATCCTTATGACACTAAAAGAAAGACAAAAGTTCTTGAGAAAAAAATGCATGCTTGAACTCTTTCAATGCCTAACCAAAATACACTCTAGGATACTTTCTTCAAATCAAGGTTTAAAAGAATCTTCTATTAGGCAACTTACTTCTTCTTATTGATCAAGTGTAAGTCGTTGATTATCATTTAAAGAACAAAATAACAAATCAAGCAACATTTATGTTTCATCATCTTCTTATAAAGAAAATTTTGGGTTAGTGACTATTATGACAACTAGCACAACTTTTTTGGAAAAACAAGTTGCATATTTTGTAAAATTTGTGGAATCCCTTGCATCAAGCAGTAATGAAAAAGATAACTAGATTACCTTCATAATGGATAAGATTAATAATCTTAATGTAAATCAACCAATAACTTGATATGAACAAATCATCACTTAGTCCTTCAAGATGATGATGGGAATTCCAGCATGTAAGTTGCCAAAGATTCTCAACAAAAGCTCAACAAAGTGATAATTGCTAGACAATTTAAAAATCTTATGAAAGAAGCAAGTAAGGATAAAATTGATAGTGTCACTCAACCTTCATACACATATGATGAGTCATATTTTTAAAGGATTGATCATTTAACCTCTAAAGTTTCAAAAGTTTGATGATAAAGAAAATCTATGCCAACATGTTGCTCACATTGTGAAAACTTGCAATAATGCTAGCACTAATGGAGATATTCTAGTGAAGTAATTTGTTTGCTCTATAAAAGGCGATGCCTTGCCTTTGATTAATACATAAATTTTGAGCCTGGGACAATCAACAACTAGAAACAACTTTAGCAAGAATTTATCATTCAATTTTATAGTACTCACTGCATAGTTAGCATGATTAAGCTCACAAGCTCACAACAATCAAAAGACGAACCTATCATTGATTATATCTATATAGATGAAAAAAATTTGAGCCTTAATTACAAAGAATGATTATCTAAGTCTTCTACCCTTGATATCTTTTAATGTGTCAATCCTAAGACTTTTGAAGGTGCACATGATATAGAGCTAAGTATGATAGCTGTTAGAGGTCAAAGCCCTCATATGCAAAAGTTTAAAAAAAAAAAAAAGAAAAGAAAGATAATCACAAATGTGGCAAAATTTTTACTGACAATGGAAAAAGCAAATTGCCTATAACTACGAATACTAAATCTCTTACGATATCTTTCAATTTAAAGAAATCTCAATAGCCAAAACTTGCTCCTTCTTAAGATAAAGGTAAATGTATAACCATTTTGAAATAAAGATAAGAAAAGGAGTATCATTTCTCTAATTTAGATGTTTTAAACATACTTGAAAAACTTTTGAAGTCTAAGCCAATCTAGTTGTTAGAAATTAAAAAGCCTAAAAAAGCTAATAGAGTGAATGAACCTAACTATTGCAAGTACCAGTGCTTTACTAATCACTTAGTGAAGAAGTTCTTTGTTTTAAAAGATAAAATCTTGCAACTCCATAAGGATGGAAAATTGAGTTTGAGGAAGAAATTGTGAGTTTAATTTTGGTGTCAATAAGTATGATTTCTCAATGTAATATGTTGGGTATGATGATAAATTTAGGTTCTTTTGATTATATATTACTAGTTTCAAGTGCAAGTAAAGCAATTGTTATTTAAGTGAATAGGGGCAATAGTCATCCTCAAACTGAAGCTTAAGATAATGAAGGATAAATCCTAGTTACACATAAAAAAAGTCGAAAAGGAATCCATAAGGGCCTGTGTGAGTGATAAGAAGAGCCCAGATAATCAAACAATCAGCTAAGAAGCCAACATCAAAGGTGATTAAAACAAAAACAATTTCATCTAAACACGAAAAATCAATGGGACAAATTTTAAGAAGACCAATCATTTGAATGAATGCATGCCAATTCAGTTCAAGAAAAGAAAGTTTGGTTTCCATGACTTGTTACCATGTTGGTGGAAAATAAGAGGCTAAAAATGAAGATAAGAATATTGATAAAGTAGAATTTAAAGCTAGTTATTCTTGTGCTACAAAGATTGATTTTTATGAAGATTTGTTGTTAGGATCTACTTCTCATAATCGACCATTCTTCGTTGCTAGATATGCGCATGAGTAAAAGATCAATCAAATTTTAGTAGATGATGGATTTGCTATCAACATCCCTCCTTTAAAGACAATGAAAAAATTTGGAGTTCCTTTAATTGAACTATCGCAAAATTGCTTGATGATCTAAGGATTAAATGAAATGGGACAAAAAGCTCTTGAAAAAGTTAGGTTTTGATTGATTTGAGAAATGTTTTTTATTTTCATTTTTTTATTTTGATTTTCTAGAAAAACAATTTTTGTTTTCTATCTTTTGTTTTCTAGAAAATGTATTTGGTCAACAAAAACAAAAATTGTTTTCTAAAAATATAAAATAAGAAAAAAAAAAGCAATTATGGAAATAATTATTATTAATGGCATTTAATTATAATATATAATATATATATTTATTAATTAATAACTTCCAAAAGTATTCAAATATGGGACCAACTTCTTAACTTACAAAACATAAACAAAAAAGAAATCATATTCTTTGTTTTCATAATTGAAAGCATATATATTTTTTTCATATTTAAGCTCATTTTCATTTTTGTTTTTAAAAAATTTATTTTCATTTTTTCATTACCAAAGAAATTTTCACTCTTGTTTTTCATTTTCCAAGAAAATAAAATGAAAAATGCTTCTTTTTTCTAAAACCAAACACTACATTAGATTTTAACTTTTCATTAGTTATATGGAATCAAATCTATTATTCCATGTAATTGATGCTAAGACAACATAAAAACATGTTGTTAAGGCAAACATTCATACTCCAAAGCACTTTGTTAATGTTCCAAATATCATGGAAATGAATTATTGTTGATTCTAAGCCATTTTCTACAATAAAGGCTCATTTTGGTGGTGCTAAGTTTCATTTGGTTCTAGCAAAAAAAACTTTTATTTAAAAAATGCTTTTATAGAAGAAGTATTGCTCGAATAACAAAATAACAAGGTGGAACCGTCAAAACAAAAGAAAAAAAGGTTAGTTCCCTTTACCAGCTATGAAGATGATGAACTTACTCAAGATTTAAAGAATTTGACTCTTTCACTTATTAGCTTGGAAGAATCAAATGCTTCTAAACCTCCATTAAAAGGATTTGTAAGACAATCTTAAAGACCTCTTGTCGAACATTATGATCTACTTCACATTGTGCTCAGGGTTTGATCCTAATGCATCAAACTTGTTGTTAAGGCTTGATTCTAGCAATAAGATGTTACAAAATTGGTTCTCCAGACAATTAAGAAAAGATTTGAAGAATTAAAGTCTTCTCATAAGTTTAAGATGAAAAATCTAAAAAACAAAGTTTCTAAAGTTCCAACAAACAAATTCAAAGACAATTGAGGAAAAGAAGATTTGAAGATTCAAAGTTTCCAAAACTGCCATAAGTTTAAAAAGGTATAAATGAAGAACAAAGTTTTTAGAGTTCCAACAAACAATTAGGAAGACAAATGAAGGAAGAGATAATCTGAAGAATTAAAATCTCCAAAACTCACACAAGTTCAAAAAGAAAAATCTAAAAAACAAAGTCTTTAAAATTTCAACAAACAAATCTAAAATGAAAGATATGAAAATCAAAGATTGAATATCCAAAAATTCCTAAATTGAGACTAAATTTAAAAATTCTCTAAATTAAGATCAAATTTTAAAAATTCCTAAATTGACATCAAATTTTAAGAATCCTTAAATTTGGATCAAATTTTAAAAACTCTAGATTGAGACCAAATTCAAGAATCTTTAGGGACCATATTTCAAGAATCTCTAACTTTGGATCAAATTCAAAATTTTCAAAACTTCTTAAATTTTGAGATCAAATTTCAAGAATTTCAAGCAATCCTAAATTTTGGGTTAAAATTTATTAAATTAAGGAATAAGTGATGACCCTTAAGGTGAATATATGCTAAAGAAAAGAATAAGATGATTTTTCTTTATTTTAAAATTCTCAAAGATTGTAATTTACAATTATGATAAATTACAATTTTATTTATCTTCAATTTTTTCAAAATTACAATTTACTTGAAATTTGCATCCTTCAACGTCAGCATTAAATCAATTACCTAGATTACGTTTTTTGCAATCCTTTGTATTCAATAATTGTATCAGGTACAGGTATCCTGAGTACCTATAGTCACTAGAATCTCAACTCCTAGAAGTAGGTTTTGTCAGATTAACATTCATCCATTTGGCGTAGTTATCGAAATTTTCAAAGAGAAATTGATTCTCCTCTACACAAATAAAAATTTTCTGTCATTAATAGAGTACCATTAGTTTTTCTTCTATTTATTGACAAACTTGACACTTGACAACTTCTCCTGTTGAATTTCTATCATTCCCATTACAAATTCCTTCCATAATCTTGATAATCCCGATCGAAACCTCTTATTAAGAAACTTAGATTCCAATGGTAGATGCATATACATAATGTCTATCTCATCATGAAAAGGTTTTAATGTAAAAGTGTTTTTCATATCCAAATCTCTTCAAAATCGAGTGGTTTTAGTTATCAAAATTTTTCGACCAGAAACAGTTTCTATTTAAACATTTTGGCTTTTCACGATTATAATTCAGGAAATCACATACATTTGTGCTAATTATTTTTTCTTAATCTTTGTAGAAACAGGTGCCTCCAATTTGGAGCTTGGACTAATCATAGGTACGAAATAATATTTTTTTTATAATTATATATATATTTAGGAGAAATTAGCCTATATCAATGTAAAATTTTTTAATTTTATAGATTTTTTAATTATTAATTTTAATAAATTCAAAAAATAAAAATAAATTATTTTTTATTTATCTCTATTATTTTTTGAATCTATTAAAATTAATCAATAAAAAAATATAAAATTTTAATGGTAATTGAATTCTTAATTCATTTTAATATTTGAGGTTTTGAATAGAAAAAAAATTTTTGCTTATTAGTAGGAACACAAGAAAAGAAAACTAAAGACAACGGTAAATAAAACAAAACCCAGGCTATCTAACCGATTTTGCCTTTTTATAATCAACGGCCTATATCCGTTGCCAATGAACTAACAAGGTGTTATACAATCATCTTCTAATTATATTTTCTAATTTAATAAAGAAGAAGGAATACATAATTTTATAATAATAAGTCTTCTAATTATAGAAATAGGAGCAAGATCAACCTGTATAAAATATTTTAGTTTTATATCCTAACTTATAATTTATCCCTTTTAGCAATAGTTGTGTAATTTATTGGTAAGATGTTAAATTTTTAATTTTAATAATAAAAATTTAATTCATGATATTTTCAATTATAAAATAAATCTAATTTATGTCTTTTATCTAATCAACTGTTATGAGATAAAAGATTTAGTATGTTGTTATTTTTTGCAATCTAATTATTCCTACCTAGGTTATCTAACATTTTTGACATACATATACAGGCTTGACAGGGGCTGCAGCTTCAATTATAGGATTACTCTGCACAATATATTTCATTACTTATAGGAACAAGGGAGAATCAGCATCAAATGAAATTTCATGGACTGTCTGGCAGAGAAAGGTAAAGGATAAAGAAAGGATTGATGCATTCATTAGAAAACATTGTTCTCTAACTTCACTGCTATATTCACATTCAGACATCAAGAAAATTACGGATAAATTTGTAGATAAGTTAGGTCAGGGAGGATATGGCAGTGTATACAAAGGTAAATTGCCTGATGGACGACTTGTGGCAGTGAAAGTCCTGAGTGAATCTAAGGGGAATGGAGAGGAATTTATGAATGAAGTGGCTAGCATCAGTAGAACTTCTCATGTCAATATAGTGAGTCTACTAGGGTTTTGTTATGAAAAATCAAAAAGAGCTTTGATTTATGAATTTATGCCCAATGGATCATTGGATAAGTTCATATACTGCCAAGGATCTTGACCAAAGTCGTCGACTAGAATTGGGAAAACTTTGTTTGACATTGCACTTGGAATTGTAGAGGGCTAGAATACTTGCATCAGGGTTGTAACACGAGGATCCTGCATTTCGACATAAACCTCACAATATCCTTTTAGATGAGAGCCTTTGTCCCAAGATCTCTGATTTTGGTCTGTCTAAATTATGTGAAAGAAAGAAGAGTATGGTTTCCATGACAGGAGCTAGAGGAACAATTGGATATATTTGCTCCAGAAGTGGTTTCTAGAAATTTGGAGTAGTTCTTATAAATCTGATGTATATAGCTATGGAATGACGGTCCTATGAAATGGTTGGAGGAAGAAAAAATTCGATTGGAGTGGTCAAACCAGTGAAGTGTATTTTCCCTCATGGATTTACAAGCTCTAGATCAGGCTATGGACTTGAATCTTCATGGAGTGACAGATGAAGAGGAAGAAGAAATAACAAGAAAGTTGATTATAGTGAGCCTTTGGTGCATTCAATCTGATCCATCAGATCGACCATCAATGACCAAGGTGATAGAAATGTTGCAAGGAAGCCTTCATTCATTGGAAATTCCACCGAGACCTTTTGTATCATCTCCAGTAAGATCCCCTAAATCTGCTTCCACAACATGATCATTGTAGGCCTAGTCTCAATTGAAAATTTTGTAATTGATTGCAAAGTTGAAAATGGCAATGTAAACTATGATTATGAGTTTACAATTGCAGTGAAAACTCATGCACTTAATTGTGATTTACAAGCACTGTCCTTTGTGCATTTTATGGCTTCACATAAAAACTACTTTCCCTTTTCCCCTAATCTAAAACCGATAGACTTTGGATTCATCTGTCGCTTGTTATCATTGCAATGACAAGTTGCTACTGTTTCATTTGATCAGTAGACAAAATACAAGTTCCTCTCTCTCTATTTTCATTTTGTTGATCATACCATTGATTTCCAGGCCAGGAGCATGATTTAGTGAGATCACTAAATTTCATCTATATATATATATATATATATATATATATAAGGTAATTTTAAAATTGATTCCATTTAATGATAGATTTGAGGTATAAGATTTTTTACTTTTTTTACATGTCTTTTTATCCAAACTTAGGTAAAAATTGATAATGGTAAATCGGAACCATTTCTAGTGCCCTTATTAATTACAAGACTTGCCAACACAGAGCACTTTGTTGCTTCTGTTGAAGAACTTCTACTTGAGCACAGGTGTTCGTCTTGCCTTTTAAGCCTTGTATTGATTCAAAAATGAAACCTTCAAGCATAGAAGTAATTGGCAGACACACGTGCTACAAATGCCATTTACCTTAGCTTATTTCATCTCTACAAGTTATGGTATGCAATAAGACTGACTGAAATGCCTAAGATACAATAAAGTTTAGTTTGATATCACCTTAAGCTATTCCAGCCAACAGCTCTCCTTTGTGATCGATCTGTAAATTTAATGTTAGTTCTCATTGAGACCTGCAATATATCCGAAACTTTGTAATAAAGTAACCTCTCCTCACCTAAACTTTTTTGTACCAAAGGGCAAAAAAAAAAAAAAAAGAAAAAAAACACTAACCATGTACCTAAGGTTTCGTTCAATAAGAAATACATAAATTTGGCTACTCAAGGCAGCCCTTTTTGATGCATAATTTTAATACTACTAAGGCCACTGCTCAGTAATGGATTCCTAATTAGTTGATTTTTTCATGAGTCATTTGATATTTCAACCTGCCAGGTAATGTTTTTGAGAAATCTAAAGCCTGCTAAGAAAAGCAAGAAAAAGTTTATAAGATTCAACTAAGATCAGTACATTATAAGCAGAAACTGATAGAATACTTTCATTTAGCATTGGGGCTGTTGTTTTCACAGTAGAATTTATAATGTTAAGACTTTTCACTTAATTAGCCTTTGGTTTCTGAAGATACATACAAAAAAATTATAACATTTATGAGAAAAGTCACACTCAATCCGATAACTTATGCTGGACTGTGATGCATTGCAACATTACAAAAGCAGAAGTAAAAAGTAAATTACCTCCTCAAGTGGATAGATGCGCATGCTTTATTTAAGATGCTCTTCCTGTAAGTAATCACCAGACTAAGCCTTTTTTTCTCCTAAACCTATCGACGCGGTCAGTACTCATTCGAGACTTCTCAGGCTTATTTGACTTCTTAGACTTCTCAAGTCGACTATCTAAACTGTTTCTGGAAACTTCTGGAAGGTCAGCACCCAATTCAAAAGTATCTGAAGTTCCACGATCAGATGGTTTGCTTTGATTGTCATTGTTTACTGCTGTTTTTTCAGAACCGTTTGAGGCTGCTTTTGATTTGTTTAGGGATAGTACAAATTTCTTCAGATGTCTAATGAATTCTGGATAGATCTCAAGATTGCAATGTCCTCCTCCATTCACCCATAATGGATCGTACTTATGCTGGCAAAGCTCCCAAAGCTGTTTACCATGGGAGCAATCAACAACTTCATCCGCTGTCCCCTGCCAAAGGAACAAAATGAGCTTCATCACTACTTCTAAATTAAGAATTAAAAAAAAAAAAAAAGGTTTAGGGAGCATGAGCAAGTGAGCAGATGTGTTCGGTTGTCATAGTTAACCACAGTCACCACTCACCACAAACCTGAACATGGGGAGAAAAAACAAGAAACGAAAGCAAACTGCACTTGCGCTGTGTTCAAAGACCCAAAAAAAAAAAATCTATTTATATATATATATATATATATATCTTTTTCTGATTAAAAACACATATATCTACTTCTCTCTTTTTTAACAAAGTCTTAAATTCTCAAAACCTACATAACATATGGCACAATATGAAGTATTAAAGATAAGTTAATTCACTGGTACCTATGAAATAAAATGCATTACTTGTGGACAATGCTGTTAACTTCATTTAATTTCACATAAGAATCTCAATTAACCATTTACAGACAAAACAATAAACCAAATCCAGACTAATTTAGCTAAAACAAGTGAGAGGTTTAAATATTCATTTAGTACAAGTATTCTTATTGAGAATCCATGACCCATGATATTTTTGTCAAGGTTGAGTTTTCTTCAAACCAATCTTTCAAGATTTTCTTTCTTAGATTGTTTGGATAAAATTTTCAAGATAGAAATTTGTTCACAGTTTGGAACATCATAGCGTGCCTAATAATACCAAAACACCTACTTACCAGAAGAAACATGCAATACTAATGTTAATGTGTCAAATCAAAGCAGGCTGGAGAGAGAGAAAGAGAGAAGGGAGAAATTGGTGATGAAACAAGATGGGAAGGATAGATATTAAAACAATGGGAACAATACTTACGTGAATTACCAAAACTTGACAGTTCACCGCACCAATTTTGTCAATATTCTGAAAATTAGAATGGGGAAAAAAAACCAGTAATGAAGGTCACAGCCCATAAGATAAAACAAGAAATTTGAAATAGGGTGACTAACAAAGACTTACCTTATAAATGTCAAACCAGTATGTCTTCTTAACAGGGTACAATACTCTCATGCCAGACAAAATTGGGCTATGTAGAACCACACCTCTCAAGTTTGGCAAACGAGAAGCAAGATCGACAGTGGGTCCACTACCAACAGACTGACCATATAATATTAATTGTTCATCTTTAACTCCATACTGTTCCTTAAGGCACTTATATGCTGCATCTATGTCTGAATATGTATTACACTCAGTTGGCTGTTTCAAATAAAAGAAAGTGACTATTAGAATACAGGTTTTCAGCAAAGCAGTAAAATGTTTGTTCATTACATACAACAAATCAGAAATGACATGGCTGCATAGAAAATTCATAGATTTTGAAGCACATTGAACACAGCAAATTAATGAGAAGCCCCATAGAGTTTGCTAGAAACTAGTACATAAACTAGTACATAAAATAACAAAATAATAGGGAAAAAATAGAATGATGCAAACATTTGGATCAACATCAACCAATACAGCCAGTTATTATACGATATAAAATAAACTGCCGAACACTCCAAGCATTCTAAGAACTCAAATCTTGCACATTAAATGAACACTGTTCCATTAGTGGAAAAAGAAAAGGAAAGCACTGGCCAGAGATTACTGTATAATTATTTAAAATGTCCATTATTATAGTTAAATTACTACAGCTAATATGAAAAAGGGCAACTTTTGCTCCCAACATTAGCAAATAAGAAAACAGAAGCCAGGTGACCAACCTTCCCAGTTGATTGTCCATAGCCAGAGTAATCATACCTAGAAAAAGGAAAATGAGTGATATTAGGAACATTTTAGAAAAATAAATAAATATATGAAAAGGCTAGACTAAAAATAGACATGTAGAGAAAAAGGATGATAAAATATTCTACTTTCAGGACTTCTAATTTTCTGTACAATCATTTGATGTGACTCTAGAAACATTGTCCAGAAGAATTTGACAGGAAAAGATTTCGAAATTTTTTTTTTTTTAAATTTTGGATAATACTTTCCCAAAAATTTTAAATGCTTAAGAACAGGAGAATGTTGTTCGTTAGTCTTTGGCTGGTTGAGATTCTGATGAAAGTTTCTTCATTTGTTCGAATGGCAGCTCAATCTTGCATCATAACTCACAGAACTTTGGAAAGAGCTATATATATATATATAAGGATTGAAGACCCTGCAGTTCACCTTCTCCTACGAAGTCTCCACAGGAGAATAACATGCTCATATTATTTGGTAGTTCAATAAGTAATGCCAAGTCAGTGCCTAATTCTAAGGCAAACTTTTCTAATTTTCGCTTAGAAATATTGTATCTGCAAGGAAGCACAACTCGTTTTTCTCTTCCTCATCATTTTTTGGCTTTTTTTGATATACTTATGTCAGCACCTTCATGAGGGTACTAAAGTATCACACTTCTCAAAAGGTAAACATATTACATCATGCATCCAAATTCAAGCCAAACTGTAATTGCAAGCAGAAGGAAACCTCAACAGTTTGACATCAAGCAAATGCAATGTGGCCAAGAAAACACACACAGGAGACAATCATTTCCAGAATAGGTTGCCAACTCTGATCTTTACAAGGATAAGAAAACGCATATCAGCATATGTCACAAACAAAATTGTGATTGTTAATAGATTGATACCATAAGGCAACAAACCTAAGCCCTAACTTAAAAGTACAGCAACAACAGCCCAAATGAACTAAACTGCCATTGGTAAACTTCTTACGAATCATTAATAGAAGTAAGAACAAAGCCTAAAATAACTTCCTTACAGATATGATTCATTATTAACTAGTCTGTCAGTGAAAAAATCTAACAACGTTCCTTGCATTCATTGTACATTTGAATAACATAATATACTTTAAATTTATCAATGCATAAAATGTAACTACAATGATCGATATTTATCAGTTATCACTTTGCAGTGTGGTGATATTTAGTTGCTCACACTTTGCAGTCTGCTCAAACAACAAGCAGTCACGTTCTAAACAATCAACTGCACACATAGACCCAAACTTGTTGCATGGGATACTATCATTCGGACTTAAAAGGAGAATGTTTCCTTCTCTTTTCTTTCACTTTATTCCTGTTATAATATATCATTATGTTTTTTGGTATATCTTTCAATCCTAATACAGACCTACATATGCCCATATAGTGACCCAAACAAATCTACCCCCATTTACCTTTTGTCTGCTGGTATGGTGAAAACCATGCTCTACATACTCATACTGCAGTTCAAGTTACTCAAATCCAACTTTTCCAAGTGAACATAGATAAGCAACAATTACAAGATCCTATCAACTTCAAGGAATAATGATAAACATAGCATAATAGTTGGAGAAGTGGTAATGACACAGAGGAAAGGAACGAAAGCAGAATAATTCACAAACATGGGAATTAAATGGAAACTAATCAAGAACATTTTTTTAGCCACAATAATGCAAGAACTTTAGTAAACCTTATTGTGAAAAGAAGTCAAGATTCCATTGCTCCACAGTCGTAATAGGATACAGTAAATCAAACTTCCCTAATATTATTCAAATGTATAAGACAAAAACTAGAAAAATTCAAAAGTTGAGAAATATCTCTTCAGTTGGGCATAATTCCTCTAGTGGAACAGAAGGCTATTATGATGGTGTGACCTATATTCTATGACAACAGAACATCCAATAAAAGAACAACACACCTACACAATCAACGTATCAAAATTTGGACATTCTAATCATTAGTCTACACATTTTTCATTTTCTTTCTTGATATTTGCCTGCATGTCAATGTCCTTGGGCAAAGCTTCACAGCACTGTTTGCAAAAAAGTATAATTCCATCACATCCAACTCCTCAACAACAAGTAACCATTACTAATATGGTTTAGGGTAAAAAGCATCCCTTTTACACTGCCTTAAGTAGGCGTGCTTGATCAGTAAAAAGCAAAAAGTCCCACAGCATTTCAATTAAGCCTCAAGAGCATCCACGCCCAGACAAGACTGCTATCCTGCCCTCACAGTGCAGAAGCTGTACTAAAGAAAGGAACAAATAAAAAGAAACTTTAAGCCCTAAGTAACTTAACAACAACGCCTTTACCAATAGTTCTTTCGAAGTCTTCTCTTTCTCCTTCCTTCTCTCTTTAGAAATGAAGCCAATTAAAGCAAAACCACTACCACTAATCTTACAACGTTGCAAATATCAAAATCAGCATAACTTTCACTAATTGCCAGCCTAAAATTTCTTTTCTTACCCTAACATTCACCATGAAACTATTCTCAATCAGACAGCTGAATCTAAGAAAATTCTACTTCACAACTAACAGAGTAAATAAAACAGTCACAAACTTGCCTTTTCGATTTTTAAAAAAATTTCCAAAATTATCCAACAGTCATAAAACCCCCAAATACCAAGAAAATCACACCAAACCACACAAATCAAAACCCAACCATTTTTTTTTTTTACGAAAAAGGTGGTAGTGTAGGATAGGAAAAGGAATCGCAAATGCTGAGATATGAACTCGGACCCGCTAATGTCACTGCTAACTGCATGAACCAATTAAGTTAATCTTCGGATTACCGACCAACTACTTTCACCAAGCTAAAACAACTTTAATTCAAACAGAATAGCTAAAACCTAAGACTCCAACAAATATGTTTTAAATCGAAAGAATACTTCCTATTATGTAGTCCTAGACTCAGAGAAATTCAATACGTATAAAAAAAATATAAAGGAAAAAAAATTACCCCATAAGATTGACTCGAAGGCGATTACACAACTCGACGAAAAGCTCAAACATTTGTCCCAAATCAGCGGCATTTCCATGAGAATACAAGATAGTAGCGGAAGCTTTCGGGTGCTTTATATGGACAGCGACGATGTCGTTTCCACGGCGCGTGCGAAGCTTCAAGACGTCGACGTCATCCCTCCTCGGTACCTCCGGTATGTAAAGCCGACCGCCGCATGACTCGTCTTCTACCACTCTGTAAGACGGCGGATTTGGCGGGGAAGAACGCGAATTTCGCGGCGATCGACGACGTGACTCCTCCCATCTCCTTCTTAGCATCAGCAGATATTCCTCTTTCATTCAAATTACCAAAAAAGCTAAGCCGCCTCGAAACACCAACTCTCAATCTCCACCGTCCGATCTTCAGATCTTTCTTTTGTTTACATATGACAGAAAAATAAAAGAAACGAGAAAAAGAGGAAACTAAAAGCAGAGAAGCGGCGCGTGGAATATGGTAGGGAGGCGCGTGGGATGTGAAGCAGCCGTGACGCAACAAAGTTGTAAGACGAGGAATCTCAACTCTCGTGTTTTTTTAACGTCTTGAACTTTGGGAACTCAGCTTAATGGGAATTGTCTTTTAACAAAGAGAATGGAAAAAGCGCGTGGTTAAGAAAGCGTCGCCTGACGGCGACTTTGACAAATGATGTACACATGACATATATGTCTTTGTTTGTCTAGTTATGTACGATTAGTTACATCTCAACTATTTTGGTGATGTACAAAAAGGATTACATGGCTTTCGAAATTTTGGTTATGGCAAATATTTCAATGTAAAAATATCTTATTTATGGTTAGAGGTTTTTATATTTCTGAAAGAATAGGTTAATAACAATTTATTTGGGCTTGATTTTAAATAAAAATATATAATTTTTTCATCGTTATAAATAAAAAATTTTCATTTCCTTTTTGGCATGTTGAAAAGTTTGTTTAACTTATTTTATTTGATTATTTTATTATTTTATAAAGTAAATTTTTGTAAGATAATAGTTTGAGAACCTCTTCAAATCTTTTGAAATATATTTTTATGTTTTAATTATTAATATTTAAAACAAATAATCAAAGTTGAAAACATTTGAACACTAAATATCAAATTAAAATAATATTTATGAGACAAAGAGAATAATTAAAATAATCAAACCCAATCTGAATTGGATAATATTTTTTATTAAGCTTACACGAATTGATTTCGATAGTGGGTCTTTGAATTTAAAAAAAAAAAAAAATTTATATTACTTTTAATTTATTTGGATAAATTTAAAAATAAAATATTTTATTTCAAATGAAAATTTAAAAAATATATAAAATTGATATAGTTCGATAATTTGGATTTTAATTTATGACTAAAAACTGAATCCAATTAAATAGAACTATTTACTATTCAAACAGAATATAATAAAAGAATTAATCAAATCAAATTGAATATTATGATTCAAATTAGCTTGTTATTTTCTTATTTTTATCAAACTCTACAAAGGTGTTAGAAGTGTGACAAATAATGCATTAAATATATTTATAAAAACTAATTAACTAATTAATTAATATGCACATGTTATCCAATCTTTAAGTTTATATTGTCACTATCAATATATAAAATCATAATTTTTTTTGAATTTTTGTTTTTTTTGTTTAATTCATCGAGATCAATTTTGGTATTTTGATTGTAATAAGGTCAATTTAAATGAAATTAATTATTATAATAATAAGATTAAAATTAACGATTAAATATATGTTTGATACAAATATCACGATGATGATAAAAAAAAAAAAGTAAAAACGTTAGATTAAATTTTGTATAAAATAAAAATTATAAATTATTTGATATTTATGAAATTAATAGTTTGTTAATAAATAATTAAAATTTAATAAAAATGGTAGAGATATGTCCAATAATTTTTTAAAAAAAAAACACAAATCAATAATAATTTATAAGATAATAATCATTTTATATAAAATAATAATTATTTTTCTTCAAAATAAACTTATAAAATAAAATGAATTAAACAAAGGCTTAAGTGGCACGACAATTCATTTGTGTACTACAGTTGCAAAGGCAAAAAAATAATAATAATAAAATAAAAACTTAAGCATGAGTATTTTTCAAAAAAGACTACAATGAGAATGAAAAATCCAGTGGGATCCAAATGCAACTTATTTAGTAATTGTGTTTAAAAATAGCAAATGAATTTATTAAAAAAACTATTATTGAAAATAATAAGTAAATGCATACCGTAAATTGATTTTAATGTATTTTGTACTAAAATGTTTAGGATTTTTCATGGTAATAATCTTTGATAGTTTTTAATGATCTATCAAATGAAAAACCTTTTAAGGAGAAAAATATATAAAGAAAAGATGAAAACAAATTTTTTAACATAAAAATAAAACAAAAAAGTCGTGCTACTTAGCCTATTAACTTTATCTCAAATTTTTATACTCCTATCTTGACATATAATTATTAGATAAATTCAATGTGTAATCTACTAATTCATGTGTAAGTCAATTAATTCACAAATGAGATATTACAATCAAATTAATAATTATATTTTTGGTTAAAAATAATAATATTTATGAAAAAATTATAAAGATGTCCATGAATAGGATATGGATAGAGTAGAGCCATCTCCGTCCCCATCATCAAATTTTTATATTATACACATCATCATACCTATATCCTATGGGTATTTTAAATTTACCCATATCTATATCTCCCTGAGTATTTAATAAATATAGATAATCTTAAAACTCATAGCTTTAAAAAAAAAAAAACACTAAAACTAAAATTTTTGTTAAGATTTTTTATTTTCATCTTGAAATTTTTGATTTTTTTATAAATATATATTAATATATATTTTTTCAATAAAATATATTAATTTTAATTAATTTAAAATAATAATTTATATTATTTAATAAAAATTTATATACTAAATATATATAAATATCTATGTTGGGTAAGGGTACGGGATAGGTGTTATATTATCCATCCTTATCTCCGTACTCAATAAAAATTTAAAATGATACACATTCTCATCCTCATCTCCATATCTATAATGTAATACTCATCCACATCTTTATTCAGATAAAAAATCAAGTTTCCTATTGGATATAGGTAAAATTGATATCTTTAAAAAGTGATGAGCTAAATAATATTTTATTAAAAAATAAGACTTTGTTTTATAGTATTTTTGTTATTTATTTTTTACTTTTGAAAGTAAAAAATATATTTAGATACAATAGCAAATAAAATTTTGAAAGATTGCACATAAATATGTTGTATTTTTAAATGGACAAAATGTTATTGTTTTACTTTTAATAGATAATTAGATACAATAGGATTTGCACTTTTTATCATTTTGTCAATTTTAATCAATATAATTAATATTGCTTTTTACTTATTTTTTACTTTTAACAAAATTTTAATATATAATATTATAGTATATATGGAGAGATGCAATTTACCACTAATATAAAATAAAAAAAAATTGATCTTTAGTTAAATATTGATTTGAATAGGATTTAAGGATTAAAAAGATAAATAAAAATAAAAAAAATTTAATTCTCATCTCTTATATTTATTAAAATTAGTTAGTATAAAAAAGTATAGAATTTTTAAATTATAGTTATAAAAAGTGTATTAGAATTTTTTTAATATAAGTTATTATCCCATATATATAAAATTATTTTTAAATAATTACCTTAAATGAGCCTATTTGTCGTGTTAAATTAACCAATTATTTAAAGGTCTAAATAGAAAAAAAAAACAAAAAAAAACAAAAGTAACAAAAAAATATATAAAAGGATCGCAATAACATTTTAATCCCTAAATTTCCCCGTAACTTCCCCACTCCCAAGAGAACGAAAAAAACAAAAAAAAAAAAGGAAAAAGAAAAAGAGGAAGAGGATTGGGAGAGAATTTCACTAGATCTCCATCGGTCGAAGAACGTGGGAAGCTTGAAAGAGTGTCTTTGAATAGTATAAATAAATCAAATTACTTTGTATTTTAATAGAATTAGATCAAATATAGATATGATGGTTTATGTATTTGTATTATATAAAATATTAAAATTTATATATTTATATTTTATTTTATATAAAAATTACATATTATAATTCGTATCAATATAAAATTATAAAAAATAATTTTTTATTTTATTAAATTTATATATAATAATTATTACAATTTTAAATCGTATTATTTTTATATTTTTTTGTATCGTATTCATATCATATCATCGTGTCATATTTTAAATTATTAAATTCAATTAAATAAATATTTTAATATAATTTATTCATTATTTAATTGATTTTGCGTTTAAGTTTGGATTATTCAATTATCAAATATTTTAATATTAGATTTAAGAGATTTATGAATTTAATTTAATTTTTATTTTTTTAATATATTTAATAATCGTGTTATAGTTTAAATTATTAAATCTAATTAAATTAATATTTTAATATAATTTATTCATTATTTAATTGATTTGAGTTTGAATTCAAATTATTTAATTATCAAATATTTTAATATTAGATTCAAGAGATTTATGAATTTAATTAAATTTTTATTTTTTAATATATTTAATATATATAAATAATTAAAATATAATTTTTAATATTAATATTTATAATTTTATTAAACTTAATCTAATTTTTTAAATCAAAATCAAATTGTTCAAATAAGTTATAAATTAAATTTAAATAAAAAATTAAATTAAATTAAATTTAAATCGGATTTCATTAAATTTATGAACTAAATTTACTTGAGCTTAAAAATGAATGAATTAAACTTAATTCGATTATCTCTCTAGCCTCCACTGTGGTGGACCCCTCTTGCCAAACAAACGAGCTTCGGCGAAGGTAGAAGTCCCATTTGTGCGACGCTAAAATTCTCCACGACCTCAAACGGAGCCTAAATAAATAATTCAGTATAAGATAAAGCCACAGCACACTTGACAAATGGAACACGTAAATTTTAACTACACAAACACGTAAGTGCGTTCAAGAACAAATTGTGCACAAGAAATTGGCTTTTTTTTTTTTTTCAAATAAATAATTCTTTTTTATTTACTTATTATTCACCAACCTTCTCTTGGGTGGATGCGTGGGGCCTAGCATCCTTCCCAAGTGAATGTGTTTTTCAAGTGCCACCGACGTGTAAAATAATATTGACATTTGGCAACTATTTAAACGTTTGGCACGCTGTGCTTACCTGTACGAGCTATTCGTACGTTAAGCTGCTATCAATTGACAGAAGAAGTGTGCGTGCGTTAGAAAAGAAAAAAACGAGAATTACAAAATATTTAGAACTAATATCATTTGTAAAAATATTTAAGTAAAAATCATATTTTGAATTATTATTATTAGATATTTTTACAGGTGGGGTTATGGAAAATGACTTTTCAAGCCCCACCTTGACCCATACACATATTTTATTATTAACTAATTTTTCATTAATTTTAATAAAAATATATGTTTTAAAATATTAATATAAAAATATTTTTTAAGTTTTAATATTTTTAAAATAACTTTTAACTTTTTAAATTCAATCAGATTGAGTTTAGTCAAATCTTGGATAAATTTGAGTATATTACTTATTTTAATCCGATTAATTGAATTTAACCATAAAATAATTAGATTTGACTTTAATAAATTTTCGTAATTACTCTGATGATCAAAGCTACAACAACCAGCTTGGCTATCATCAATAGTTATTCTCCTCTTTCTTCGCATCGGAGAGAGATCGTTAGTGTCTATTAATTCAGGTGGTAAAGAATTTAATTTTTTTAATTAATTTTTTTATTTTAAATTTTGTAATAAATTTATTTTTTATAAGATTGAATCTTATTCGATTCTAAATTAATTAAAATTTAAAATGATTATTGAATATAAAATTTTTTTAAAAAATATTAATAAAAAATCATCATATTTTCTCTCTTATTTTATTTTTTATCTCTTTGCCTCGAAAAGAAAGATAATCAAATATAAATAATGTTGAAATTGGGGTCATTTTTATCACATTTGTTTCGGTTCAAGAGATCAACAAATATTGTTATGTTGACATTTCTCACATATGACTTTAAAATGTTGAGGGTTTTTTGTGTAGGATCCAAGTGATACCAGATAAAGGAGCTGAGTAAAATAAAATCTACAAAAAACTAGGGCATTATCGGTTTTTCTGGTGATTTTCTCTTTGATATTCAAAACAATAAAGCATTCAAAGAAGTAAAGGAAGACGAAGAAAGAGAAAATGCAATTAAGTCCCTTATGGATAAGAACTTACAATCCTTGGCCTAGATATTTAGACTTTGAGTCTAGTCATAAAAAAAAAAGTTAGACACTTATCTTCATTTCTTTTTTTCCTAACAAATTACTATTTTTCATGACTATAGGTTCCAAATATTTGTGGTCGATCATTCTTTCTTGTAAAAAACAAAACTTTTTTTTAACTTTTTTTTTTCTAAATGTAATTTCCTTGAAACCCACTCACTTTCTTTGGCATACAAAACCACTCTCTTTCTCTCACGCGCTTTAAAATGGATAAGTGGAAATCCGATGGAAAGGATGTTTTCATCTTTTATTTTATCCATCGAAGTGCGAACCCAGCTGAATGCCACACTCTCTTCTTCATGATTAAAGCCTAGAAAAGCATATTAACAGTCATCCTCTTCAATTCTCTTCTTTCATTAAACTTTTTTTTTCTTTGTTTCCTTTTTGTTTGAATCATCTCTTTCAGCTTTTCTCCTTTTTTTTTTTCATTGAAAAAGTTACTACAGTATAAAGTATTTTTTATTATTAATTCGTATCTCTACTTTTTTGGTAAAAGTATAAAATTTTTTACTATAAAATAAAAATGAAAAAGCTACCTTCATATCTTTATACAAAATATAAACTAATTTTTAGACTTATATGTTGAGAGTTTTTCAAATCTACTAGATCTTTAATCTCTAATAAAATTGGATACTCATACAAACACTTGTTTTTTGTTTGTAATTTACGTGTAATATTCAGCTTTAATTTTAAGCATAAAATATGCTTGAATAATCTCTTTTAAGTGTTCATGTGTAATTGATACTTAAAAAACATAATTTCGATTCTAATTAATTTATATTTATTAAGATATTAAAAGAATTTTTATATTAAGACTTTAACTTTAAATAATAAATATATTATTATATATCTAATATATTATATTATAATATATAAAGTTATATAATAAAAATTATTTATGTAGCTTTTAATGATACATAAGATAATACTTATATTATTTTATTTATCAAATAAATTTTTTAATAAATAATTTAAATTTAATATTTTAGATAATTATTTAAATTCAAATCAAAATCTATTTGAAATTGAAACTTTTGCATAAATTTTGAATTCAAATATATAAAATCATAATTTCTTTTTTCTTTTTAAATTTAATTACAGTTTCAAAATATATATACTTAATAAAATTTTATTTTATGCCAAATAATTCTATTTAATAAATTATTAAATTTAATATTTTTAGATAATTATTTAAATTCTATCAAAATCTTTCAAAAATTAAAAATTTAGCATAAATTTTAAATTTAAATATATTAAATCTTAATTTATCATATTTTTAATTTAATTATGGTTTCAAATATATATATGTGCTTAAAAATTTTTATCCGTTGAAATTAGAATTAGAGAACAAAAATAAAGAGCAAAGGGGGATCAGCCCATTCAAGTCAATATTATTTTATTTGTTATTATTAAAATTAGAAATTGAAAAAGATAATTTTTTTTTATTTGATGATTATAGTTTATTGATTTTGACAAGAATTGACAAAAGTTAGAAAGAAGTAAAGGTCACGTTATACTCATAAACAAAAAAGTCCATTTCTATCTTTTTTACTCTCAAAATATGGTTTATATTAAAATTAATAATTAAGTAAAATAAAATAAAATAAAATTTGAATTGGTCAGGTATTAAGATTTATTTAAAACTTATATGGTGATTAACTCTAAATTAATAAATTATTGACTAGAAGGCATGTATTACTAAAATAATAAGAACTTGCATCTTTATATAAAAAGATGAGATATTTGAATGTTGCCAAAGAAATTACAAAAAAAATATAATTCTGTCTTTGGGAACAAATATAATGTTTTATTATTTTTATATTATATACTTGGTTAATTTATTTGTTTCTCTTTAGTCCATTATTTTTTTATAATTTTGTTTAGATTTATTATAATTAATTTTTTATATTTTTTATTTAATCATTTATTTAATGTTTTTATTCTCTATTAATTCATTAACATATTTGCTCTTATTATTATATATTTTTAATATAAAAAAATTAATATGTAAACTTATATTCTCCATTTTTTTAATAGCATTTTTTTATTATTACTTTTCTTTATCTACAATGGATGGTATGAGAAGAATGATGATCACTACCATATTTGACCTACTAAATATACTCTATCAATTATGTTAAAAACGAATAAAAATAAATAATATTTTAAAAAAATGATATATTTTTAAGCATAACATAAAGAATCATTATTTCCCTTTTATCTAAAAAAAATAACTTTATTTTGTTGACATAGAAATAATTGTTAGGCTAATATATTTGGGTAATAATTACTTGAAGTATGTCAAAAATAAGAATTAATAAAAAGCAAATGGTTATGACCAAACTAATAATTGTGATTTGTTATTCAATCAAATATATATATATATATATATATACGAAATTATAAAATATTATGATTCAATAGTTTAGGAATATTCTATTAATATAAAATATTTTTCACAATTTAATCAAATGATATATATTTATCAATATCAACATTATCATAAAAACAATTATTAATCTTAACTATTGAAAGATTTTTTATTAACCAAGAAAGAAACGGTAGTAAAATTTTTAGTGTTTAGCAAATGACTTGAAGAAAACTTTTTTTTATGAAAAAGAAAGGATTTTTATAATTCTTAAAAATTTACAAAAGCTTAAACTTCTTTTAGATGAACAATATCATTTATAATATATTATGTATATATTGTCATTTAATTGTAGCTTAGCATTTATGAATGTATGATTATTTATTAGATCAATAATAATTTGTATTTTTTTATTAAGATAACATAAAAAATTAAAAGTTAATTAAAAAATAAATTTAAAATTATGAAAATTTTAATAAAAAATCCTATACATTATAAGGGTTAAAAAAGCTAGCTATATTATATTACAACATATATAGACACTTTATAAGTTTTGTCACATAGACATCTATGTAGACAATTTTTTAAAATAACACATTGGATAGTTTTTTAAAAGAGTAAGATAGCTTTTTTCTTTAATTATAAATTAAATAATTTTAAGTTTATTCAAATATTCAAATTATTCAAATTATAATAAAAAATAAAATCAATCTAGAGATTTTTTTTTAAAATTAAAACTCTAAAATATGGATTTTATCTTCTTAATAAATAATTTTATTCATTTATCAAATAATTTTATTTAAGAAATTATTTAATTATCAAAATCTTTCAAACATATTTAAAAATTACAAAATTAAGTTTATCAAAATCTTTCAATAATCTTTTTTTTTTTATCTTGATTTGAATCAATAAAAAAATATCTTTTTAAAACTTTACGTAAAACATTGAAAATTCAAATATCTTCATGTAAGATATTGAAAATTCAAATAATTTTTCATATTAAATCTTTAAATAATAAGATCATCCACTACAGGAAAATAAGTCTTTAGTGGTGTTTTTTTTCATGTTTAGCGATATTTATAAGCGTCACTATATGATTTACGACGTTTGTAAAAAATGCCACTAAAAGTGCCGCCTATACTTGCATTGGGGAAAATAGCAACGTTTTAAGAAAAAATGCTGCTAACTTAGCGACGTTTGTAAATGTAAATACTACAAATTTAATCTAAATTTAAGAGTGTTTTTGCATACAAACACCGTTAAATGAGGGAATTTACTTTTTTTTTCAAGATTTACTACTATAATTAAATAAAAAAATGGATAAATATTTTTAAAATAAAAAAAATGAATTTAAATTCATAAACTGAATATTATAAATATTTAAATATCTAAATATATAATTTGTTCTAGTATACATGTAACACAAAGTTTAATACATTAACATTTAAATTGTTTCAGTACATTAACTAGAAATTTAAAATGTATGAAATTGATAACCATTTAAATTTAGAGCACTACCATTTGATGAAGTGTTTTTTCCACCACAATCACTAGCTTGCTCAAGAACTTACTGAAAAAAGTAAAACAAGTTTTTACACTTAATAATAAGTTATTTCTAATATTAAAAAATATAAATAGTTATTAAATATAATACTTGAGTTGGTGGATCACCTAGATTGTTCCTTTGAAATTATTGTTGCACAAAATTCATAAGAGTATTAAGTTGATCATGCAACTGTTTATGCTCCTCATCCATTTTAGCATGCTCGTTAGCTTTTTTTGCTTCTATTTACTGTACATGTTGTTGTATAGTTTGCAACCCTTCTCTCAATATTGAGATTTCTCATGAAGATTAACTTGTTGAGAATGTAAATTGTTGGGAGCTATTTCTATAGTAGCTATATGGTGTTGTAGCCAATCCAAGGCTTCGAACCCGTCCATGTCTTTCTTTTTTCGGTAACTTTTACGAAAATTTGAATTTTCAATTCTTGCATGTTGACAGAATAGTCAGATGCTGCTTCAATCTCAATGGTTATTTTCTCTTTCACTTTCTCTTGTAAATTAATCAAATAAAGCTGTAAAATTTAATAATTAATTTATAATATATTTGAAATAGTAAATATTTACACCCTATATAAAACGAATCCAAAAAATTATCACAATTTCTTGTGTTTCAACATTCAAGTAAGATCCATCTTTTTTTTCTATGGATTAATCGAAAAAGTTTCACACATCTAGTTTTTTTACCCAACTCAATCTCTTACATAAAAAATACTATTTTTGTTAAACACACATAACTTATTTATGTGTATCAAGCATGGCAATAATGATTAAACATTTAATAAAATGAAATAAGAGCTATCTAAATTGTTAAAACAAAACAATAATTATAAATTTGTATTTTTATCTTTTAACGTTACAAAAAGTCCTAAACAGACATAAATCGATAATAACTTTTTCACACATCAATCGTGGAAACCAAGTTTAATCATTTGGACTTTAATATCATGTATTTAAGCTATCTAAACTGTAAAATATAAATATAACTGCATATTTACATTTTTACCTTTTAATGGCACAACAAAGTCCTAAAAAGATATAAATGATAATATTTCATACATATCAACTGGGAAAACAAAGTTTAATCATTCAGGCAAGTTTAATATAATATATTAAAGCTATCCAAACTGTTAAAACAAAAAAAATAATTGCATATTTATATTTTTGCCCTTTAAAGTGCTAAACGGATATAAATGACAACTTTCTTATTTGATGCGTTACTTAACTTTTCATTTTTCTTTTTTGCAAAGCTTTTTAATCTACTCATGTGGATATATTTCTGTTGCTTTATGCTAATAATTTCAATTTTTTTCTTTCTTGTCATAAAAACAAACTCGTATATAGCAAAAATACAAATATTACCAACTAAAAACATAAAACAATTTTTTTATTAAAAATAATATTAAAAGTTATAAATTAGTACCTTTCTTTTCATTGAGAACTAAAATCTAACCAACTGCTTATATTGCCACCTAATCACATCATAAGGTAAAATATCTATTGTGCCCTCTATAGTACTATTTTAATTGAAATATTTTTTCTTCAAATTATGCTTATAGTCTTTCCATTTCTTTCCTAATGACTTAAGAACAATTGAAATAGGTAGTTCAAGTAAAAATCTTGACTGTAATAATACCAAAAAAAGTTACAATTTATAAACCAACTTTAAAAGAATTAATATTTCTAATATGTAATTAATTATACTAATACCTTAACAAAGTTTAAAGCTTCGGCCTTAATTTCTGCTGGAATTTTATGCCATGTTTTATAATAAATAGGCAATTTCATGCCATTATGGGCAATCATTCCTAAATATCCAACTAGCAATTGACACTCTTCACTAATTGATTGCCTGTCAGAGTTTGTAAACACTACAATACACTCATTCAGAGGTACTATCCACAATTCCTTCAAAGTTGTCCTGCCTCTGGTCCTCTAGTCCTCCGTTAACCATGGTTTTCAACTGTAAAAATTAAAATTTCAATTAGTAAATTACCAATACTTTAATGATTATAATCAAAATCTAAATATGGTGTTTACGATACCTGCATTCAAATTAAAAACAGAATCAATTGGTGGGATACTATCTAAACCTAGACCTTTCGTATTACTAGATCCAATATCAGTTGAAATATTAGAAGTGACTAAGTTAGAACCAGCAGCAGACACATTTCCCTCTAAAGGATTCAGTCCCTGGCCAAGATCAATAGTTGTCGAAGATGGTTCTGAACTAATATCTCTGATATGTACTCCTTTCAATCTATTCCTAGGCATTGTAACTTAGCTGCATTATAAAAGAAAATAAGTTAAAAATTGAAAAGTTTAAACATTGTATATATAACCAACTATATTTAACAAATATATCCAAAGAACGTATATAGACATTGAAAAGTTAAGAAATCATAATCAACAATATATAAAAGAACATATCAATTTAATTAAATTAAAAGATAATGTATAATTTACAACACAATAAATATACAAAAGCGAATGCCATATAAATTACATAAAAACATTTATTACATTATGTTTTGAACATTCTAATTTCAAAATATGGATAATCCATCATGGTTCATAAATGTCTTCATCATCTTTATGGACCCACTGAGTACAGGTACTAGAGATATTTTCATCCAAGTTTTGGTTAGCAAAAGGAAAACATTTAGTTTCATATTCAACATCATCTTTAGTATCTAACCCCATATTAAATAAGTTCCTAAGTGTGTTATGAAGAATAACAAATCAAACCGATTCTTTGGGATCTTCAAAACAAAAAACTTATTTGACTTAAAAGGAAAAAATATAAGGTTCATCAATAAGTTGTTGTTCAGTGTGAATTAATTGAGAAAAAGTTATAATTGTAAATCCAAACCGATATTTCTTAATACCTCTTACATTATTCATATCAACTTAATTACATCGAAATAAGACAACCTTCCTCTTGCCATAATAACCCAACTCAATGATGTCATTAATTATGCCATAGTATTCAACATTTTCCTTTAAAGAGTTTGTGTCCCCTAGCACTAGCATAGCTAGTAGTTAACGAAGTAATAACAACTCCTGAATTTTGTGTTCTTCTACTTCTCTTATAGGATTTGTTGCGAAATCTAAATCCATTGATGATAAACCCTTTGTATTGTTTCACAATCCTATTTAGACCTTGTGAAAGATACTTCACCTCTTCACTAACAAGCTTTTCACTCCAAACCTATAAAGGTGGAATAAAATATATATTATTAATTTTATTTATACCCTAAGCATTCTATGTATAATTCTCAAAATAAGAGTATGGTATTACTTACAGTTTTTCTTAACTATTCATGAAAATTTTTGGTGAACAACTTATCAAGCCCTCGAATGTTTGATCGTTGATAATGTGTACGAGCTCTTAAATTGTTTCTATACTCATTACATTCATCAAAATAAAGTATTAATAGTAAGAAGCAAAGTTTAAAAATTATGCTTAATAGAATGAATGATTTCCTCTCACAAATAACTTACGAGCGAAATTATTCAATTGAGTCATGATGAAAAATAACATATTAATTTGCATGTGTCTAAGATTTATCATCTAACTCTATCACTTCGACTTTACCTATTGGTTGTCCAAAACTTTCAAAAAGATAAGTGTAGGCAAAGTCAATATGCTACATACCAAGATTTTTTGATGGTATATTAAATCTCATTTTAACATCTTCCAAATACCAAGAACAAAATGTCATACATTCCTCTGCTAAATATTTTTTAGCAATAGAACCTCCGGATAGAGTTTGTTATGATAATAAGACTTTAACCTCTCTAAAATCCTAAGGCATAAAACATTTGTCATATACCTTTTTAATTAGAATGGTATCATAAACATTAATAACATATTAATAAATAATATATTTTGATATGATACATCCATCGATAGTAAATCAGTTCATCGATTTTTGTTTCATATAAAAGGTGGATAACCAAATGCATCATAATAGTGAAGAAATTTGGAGGAAAAATATTCTTTAAATGGCATAATGTAATTTCAACTCAATCTTGAAGTTTGTCAAGCTCTTTCACGTTCAAAACTTTTCTATAGAGATCTTTAAATATGTTACTTAATTCAAGTATAACTGAAGTGACTTACGTTGATATTGATGAATATAAAGCAAGGTAAAGTAAGTTTTGCATTAAGATGTGGTAATCATGTGACTTCAATGAAAAAAATTTTCATTCATTCAAATTTACACATCTCGATATATTTAACGTATAACCATATGAGACTTTCACATTTTTCAACATCTTGCAAAACACATTTTTTTCACTTTTAGACATCCCAAAACAAGCAGCAGTCAATCAAAATTTGTCATTAGGAAGTAACTTCAGATGAAGGTAAGGGTGAATCCTTATATCAACTAGGTTAAGTCAACTTTTTAAGTCATCTTTTGATCTTATATTCATATTGAGTATTGTCTTGATAAAATTTTTATAAATATTCTTCTCTATGTACATCACATCAAGGTTATGACGTAATAAACTATATTTTCAATAAGGCAAGTTGAAAAAAATACTTCTTTTTTTTTTCACAACTCAAATTCATTAGAGACATCTTTTTCATCTTTTTTCTCATCACTTTGAATATCAACATTACCAACTTGAGTATCAATGTCACCAATTGAGGAATATGAGGCCGGATACCTTCAAAGATCTCTCTCACTCTTTTTTTTATTGAGTTATTTTTTCATAAATGAAATTGTTATATTTTAACTTTGATAAGATATCAAACCCAATTGGTAATGGCTCTTTCTTTAAATCTTCAGTTTCATTAAAAAGATGTTTTTAGAATCTAAATCGATGATTATCATCTAACCATTTACAATATGCCATATAATAAAACTTTCTATCATTATATAATCACTTCGAACATATCTACGCAGCATAATATAGACAAGCATAATGACTTTTGGTGCTCTAACTAGATAAATTTGCATAAGTAGAAAAATTATTGATAGTCCATAATAAGTTAGCATGTATATTGAAGTTTTTTTTGAAGCATCATAATCTTAACTATTTTCCATAGCCATTTTAATTCTTCAATCAAATGTTATAAGTAGATATCTATATAATTTTTTGGATCTTTTTCACCAAGAATTATCATAGACAAAATAAATAGTTGTTGCTTCATGGCAATCCATGGTGACAAATTGTAAGAAATAAATACAACTGACCAAGTACTATAAGAAGTATGAATCATTTTGAATGGATTGAATCCATCATATGCTAGTCCAAGCATAGCATTTTGATGATTAGAAACAAAGTCTTAAAACCTAGAGTAAAATGATTTTCATGGCAAAGAACCAGCAGGATGCCTTAATGATCTATCATTTGTTTGCTCATTATGATGCCACGTCATAGAATTAATAGTTTTGGAAGACATGAAGAGTTGTTAAAGTCTCGGTATTAATGAAAAATATTGTAAAACTTTTACAAGCTTCTTTTTGACATAGACTTCATCATCATCCTTATTCAACCTTTCTTTAGGATTTGTGTCCAACTAATGAGAATTACAACATACATTACAAGATTGTTGATTTTTTCTATCACCCTAATATAACATGCAATCATTGGGACAACTATAAATTTTCTCATATCCAATACCTAACTCTTTGATAATCTTCTTTGAATCCTTACAAGATTCGGAGATTTTTGCAAAATAAAACATTATAAACTTTAATAATAAAATCAAAGAGTTTCTTATCCATCTACATAAGCATTTTAAGTGAAAAAAAACACACAGAAAGACAACCTTGAATGCTTAGATCCCTTATAAAGTTCTTTATTCATATCCTCAAGCAACTTATAAAACTATTATGCTTTTCCATTAGGTTGTTGGTCATTTACATCTATCCCATGTTCACCAAAATCATTTTTTTTTTAATATTTGACTCATTAAATCCATTATTTCGAGGAGAGGGATTATGAAAATGTTGGTTATGAATGTTAAAAAAATCCTACAACATGCTTTCTATGTCATCTTGTATAATATGATCATGTTGGTATTAGGGAGCTCTTGAAGTTGAAGGAACTCTAGTCATTGACCTTGACAGTATAGGCTCTCAATGAAAATACCAATTAACATATCCTGTGAATAAATCTTAAGTACAACAAATGTTCCAAAACAACTTCACGGATTGCCAATTGATATTAGCACACCTTAAACAATGGTATAATATCATATTATCTTCACTTGCATTATCAAATGCAAAATTAATAAAAATTTCCACTCTATCTCGGTACTCTTGACTTAATCTTGACTTTTGCATTCAATTTTTATCTATTTAGTACTTGCTACATTATCAAACCAAAATTATATAATTAATTATATGAAAATAAATTAAATATTACACTTATAAATTAGTAACAAATTTAGATCTCCTAACAAGTTACTTGAATTAATTGAAGGTGATTATTTTTTGAAAAGGGAAATACCTTCACAAATTCACAACACTAATGGGCAAAGACACGATTGATAGAAATAGAGCAATTGATGATGAGCAAACCTTAATCTCAACTTGAAAATAAACAAAAAAAAGAAATATATTAGTATTTTCACATATTAATATACAAGATGAGAAAAAAATTAAAATAAACAATAAAACAAAAGCAAAAAAGCATTTGACAAAAAAGCATTTGACAAATAACTGTTTAAAACACCTCTATCTTTACCATCCTTAACAATAGGGTGAAATGAACCACTTTTACAATATCTTTGAGCCATAATTGAATTTTGTTTGACTCTTTGGATTGATTGAAATAGCTAATATTTAAATTATTATGCCCTTGGTGTAACATGTTTACTCTTGGTGTTGAGCCTCATTTTATAAGGAACCCAAAACTTTGGTTATCAAAGTTAGTTGACTTCAAGTAAAAACCATAATACCACATCAAATTTGAATTGTAAAGTATAGATACTTTCAATTTATTAAATGTAACTTATTGCTTTCAATTTGTTCCTTATAACGATTTTAGCCTAGAGAAATCTTAAAAGAGAGACAAACTGCAGCTAAGATTCGAGTGTACCTAAATAAATTTACTTACTGCAAATAATCAACATGATTTTTGTTGAGGAAAACAATGATAACTCTACCCAATTGATCTCTGTTGACGACAAACTACAAACTACAAATGATTTTAGCAGCAAACCAAGCCTTGCCTCAAACTCTACCAGTTCTTCAAGCTTTGCAAACTGTAAATGATTTTAGCATCTTAAGACTTTGCTTGTTGAGAGAAAATTTACGTGAAAAAGAAATCTAAGAAAAACAAGAAGACCAAGGCCGTAAATAGAGAGAAAATCCAAAAATAAAAGAGAAATTAGGCTGAAAACAAAAAGAATCGATTGAAAAAATGTAGAACGACTGGAAATGGTAGAAATGACAGAAGGGGTTTGAAAATTTGAAGGAATTTTTAGTGGCATTTCTTTTTTAAAAATGCCACTAAATACCTTTTTTAGTGGCGTTTCTTTTAAAAAATGCCATTAAAATACATTTAAAATAGGGAGTTTTATGTTACTGAAAATAATTTTTTTTTTAGGATTATTCAAGGAGTTTTTGGCTGGAAATGCCTTGAAAAATCTCTTACAAAAAATTGAATGGGGTAATTCAAGGTGTTTCTAGCCAAAAACACATTGAATAATCCATTTTAATTTTTTATTAAGAATTATTTAAGGTGTTTTTGGTAAAAAAAGCCTTTAATAAATCCCCTTCAATTTTTATAAAGGGATTATTCAAGGCATTTTTAGCTAAAAATGCCTTGAATAATCCTTTACAAAAAATTTTATAGGTTTTTCAAGGCGTTTCTAGCCAAAAACGTCTTGAATAATCCCCTTTAATTTTTTATTGAGAATTATCGAAGGTGTTTTTAGCCAGAAATACCTTAAATAATCCTTTACAAAAAATAAATGGGATTATTTAAGGTATTTTTGGCAAAAAAGCCTTCAATAATCCCCTTCAATTTTTATAAGGGGATTATTTAAGGTATTTTTGGCCAAAAATGCCTTGAATAATCTCTTACAAAAAATGCCTTAAATAATACTTTTCAATTTTTATAAAGAGGATTATTGAAGGTATTTTTTTGCCAAAAACACCTTCAATAATCCCTAATAAAAAATTAGAAGGGATTATTCAAGGTATTTTTGGCTAAAAACGTGTTCAATAATCTCTTTCAATTTTTTTGAAAGGATTATTCCATGCATTTTTGACAAAAAAATGCCTTGAATAATTCCCTGCTATTTTTTTTTTTGGATTATTCAAGGTGTTTTTGACCAAAAATGCCTTGAATAATCCTTTACAAAAAATTTAATAGGGTTATTCAAGGCATTTCTGATAAAAAAACACTTTGAATAATCCCTTTCATTTTTTATTGAGGATTATTCAATATATTTTTGGTCAAATATACCTTGAATAATTCCCTTCAATTTTTATTGGGGATTAGTCAAAGCATTTTTGAATAATCCCCTATTAAAGCACTAGAGTAGCTCAATCGGTTAGAACATACAACTATTAATCATAAGGTTCTAAGTTCGACCCTCCCTCTAGCATTTTGAGGGTTTTCTAAGGCATCCAAAAATGCTTGTTAGCGACATTTATAATATAAACGCCGTTATATTTATAAAAGTCAAAGTACATAACAGTATTTAGGTTAACAAACGCCACAAAAATATATTTTTAGTGGTGTTTTAAATCCAAACGCCACTATATAAGAATTTAGTGGCGTTTTATAAAAAAAAAGCCACTAACTTTATAAAAACACGGAACTTTGAAATGTTTATTTATAAACACCATTAAAAAACATTCAATCTGAATGAGCTTGTATAAACAAAAATAATTGTTTTATGACAAAACAAAAGTCATAATGATTTGAAATAAATAATTGTTCAAATAGTCATAACTATTTGAATTTAGTCGATAAACAAATTTTTACTAATTAGTTGTCTGAATATTAATAAATTTATATTACTTTAGTTGAAATAAGCTAGTAAGAGTCGAATAAATTATTTTATGATAAAACAAGAGGTTATAGTGATTTAAAATGAGTAATTATTCAAATAGTGAATTTGCAGCTTAATTACCTTAATAAACTTGATTAGTAGTAGGATTTTGCACTATAATCATTATTAAGGTGATCATAAGTGCCATGCCAAATTGGATTAATTTTCTGAAAATTTTTATTTTTCAAGAGATTTTGGGAGAATATTTTTTTTATATAAAAGAGATCATAATGTGAAAATAAGAGAATGAGCTATAAGTGTTAAAATTTGAACTTTAAACTTATTAGATGTCATCTATTAAGAGTGATTACATGAACTAATTATGTTTTGCTTTGAAAATAATTTTTGTTGGAGTCGAGCTTTAAAATGTGAAATTATTGTTTTAGCAAGCTTTTAAATGGGAATGAATCTAAATATCTTGAATCCAATGTTTTAAACTTGCCCAAACAAAGAAACTGTGATAACTTGCATTGTTTTTAATTTTTCATAGTGTTAAAGTGCAAGTTACATAGGGTTCTGGAGCTTAAAACATCAAAATTTCACGACACAAAGCCTAGTTGTAGTTATTCCACAAAATTTCAATTCTAGGTGATCCTACATTTGTTTAGTAGTTTAAAAAGTCTCAAACACTATAATAAGATTGTCATGCATGCAACTTGGCATAGAAAAACATGCATTATGATCTTTTTTTAACCTAACTTTGGTAGACTTTTAAATCCCTTTTATGTTGGGTTGTGTTATTTGGCTCAAGTGGATCCATGCTATTGCTTATAGTTTCAAGAATCTCTTTTTCATTTAAAAGATTTTAAATCTTTCTATGTCTTATATCATAATTATTCCTATTAAAATTTTCTTATTTTGTAAAATCAATCAAGGTTTTTTTTATTGTCATTATCTATATCATTGCGTAATACTATAATTAGGCACTATTCAAAAAAATAATATTAATTTATTAATATTCAAAAAATTAATGAGTAATAGATTTTAAAAAATAAATCTCTTTACTAAACAAGTTCAAATAGATTTGACTATTTGAACAATTATTTATTTAAAGTTGCTATGACATTTTATTTTGTCATAAAATAATTGTTTCAATTCACAAAAATTTATCAAAAATAAAATAATACTATTTCATTAATATTTTAAAAATTAATGAGGAAGAGATTTAAAAATCAAAGTTGTTTTCTAAACCAGTTCAAATAGTTATAATTATTTGAATAAATATCAATATCAAATTGTTGTGATCTTTATTTTCTCATAAAACAATTGTTTCTGATCGTACAAGCTTATTTGAATAAAAATAATACTAATTTAATAATATTTTGAAAATTAATATTAGAAATGTGAATAGAAAGCGAAAGTGAAAAGAAAGATAGTAAATCCTGGTTGAGAAAAAAAAATGAAGAAAACAAGAAGGAAAATAGATGAAGGAATAGGAAGAAAGATGGGAAGGAATAAAAAGGAAAATCTATTGGAAAGAAGATGAAAAATGATTTGAAGAGGAAAGAGGAATAATTGAATGATTTGGAATTGAAAAGGAAAAAATTTTGCAAACAAAAAAAGGATTTTTTAAAAGTATTTGCTTCCATGGTAAAGAATTTTGCATTTATATTGGCAAGGAGCATTTGCATTATTAAAAAAAAAACATTTTCATCATTAGTAATGATATTTGTGTTTGCATCTTTATGAGGGGGCATTTGCATCAAAAGATTTGAAAAGTAGTTTACCAAACAAGTTTAAATAGTTATGACTATTTGAACAATAATTATATAACATCATTATGACCTTTTGTTTTAACATAAAACAATTGTTTCAATTCATAAAAGCTTATCCAAAATAAAAAAAATGATAAGCAAGAGTTTAAAAAAATAAATTTGTTTATCGAATAAATATTGATAGTTATGACTATTTGAAAAATTGTCTATTTAAAATTATTATGATCTTTTGTCTTGTCATAAAAAAATTGTTTCAATTCATACAAGCTTATTCAAAATAAAATAATTCTAATTTATTAATATTTCAAAATTTAATAAGTAAGTTATTTAAAAAGTGAATCTATTTGTAGAATTAGTTCAAATAATTATGGTCATTTTAACAATTAAATTATCTATTTCAAATCGTTATGACTTTTTGTTTTATTATAAAACAATTATTTTTGATTGTACAAGCTTATTTCGAATAAAATAATATAAATTTATTAATATTTCAAAAATTACTAAGTAAAAATTTAAAAAATAAATATGTTTTCTGAACACATTCAAATAGTTATAACTATTTGAATTATTATCTATTTTCAATAGCTATGACCTTTTGTTTTATCATAAACCAATTGTTTCTATTCATACAAATTTATTTTAAATAAAACAATATTAATTTACTAATATTCTAAAAATTAATAAGTAAAAGGTTTAAAAAATAAATCTATTTATTGAGTAAGCTCAAATAGTTATAATTGTTTGATAAAACAAAAAGTCATAATGATTTGAAATATATAATTGTTTAAATAGTTATCAAGAGTTCAGACAACTGGTTGAAAGCAATATTGCTTACACTTATGCTTTTGTTGAAAGAGAAAAAATATGAAAAGTTTCAAGTTTCAACTTACAGATCTCTAGAATTAACTTCGTTAAAAACTCTAGCAACAACAAACCTCATGTATTTTTATCCCTGTTAACATAAGAATGCATGATACTCTTTACCAAGCATAAACCCCATTTTCACCTCCAAAGGTTGTTAGGGGTGCACCGGACACCATGCGACGTGCGATGCTTTTTCAGCCACTGGACCCTACTTTTGGTTGAGCCATTTCCAAGGTAGGCAAGCCGTTAAATAGACAAGATAACTTTTCTCGAGCCCCTATTGATGTCATCGAACTCCCTAATGTTGCCATTAGCCATCGTATCCCAGTTCAAAGAATTTTAACCTGATTCTCTTTTGAAGCTCACATTGGATGCACTATTGGGTAGGCTTCCCCCATCTCTTAGGAATGACTAACCCATGTGCAAGTGCTATTCACGTGGAACCTTTCCCCTCATCATTCTTCAAAGTTCTCATTTGAATATTTGCTAGGCAACAAATATCACTAATCAAACTCCAAAACACCATACCAATTCAAAATCAAACTCCAAAAGATATTCAAGATTTTAGTTTATAAAACAAAATTTCTGAAATGTATGTATTATACTTAATCGAAAAGTATAATAATATTCTAACTTTATTATAACAAGGTACTCACATTACAAGCTATATGATAGCAAATTTGTTTGGTTCATTTATATTCGTAAACAAGCTTGTTTAAAGTTTGTTTAAAACTCGTTCGTTTATTATTTGTTTATTATTCATTTGTTATTCATTTACAATAATACTAAAAATATCACATTTTTATCCTTTACCCTAATCCTATTTTAATGTTTGTTTATATTCATTTGGATTGGTTTATCTTCGTTTAGGATTTATTTGTTTAAATTTATTTTGTTTAAATAGTTATAATTATTTGAATTAGTTCGGTAAATAGAATTGTTTTCTAAATCTCTTATAAATTTTTGAAATATTAATAAATTAGTATTATTTTATTTCGAATAAGCTTGTGTGAGCTGAAATAATTATTTTATGACAAAACAAAAGGTCATAACAATTGCAAATATGTAATTGTTCATATAGTCTTAACTGTATATTTTTAGTGGTGTTTTTAAATCTAAACATCACTATATAAGAATTTAATGGCGTTTTATAAAAAAATGTCGTTAACTTTATAAAAATACGGAACTTTGTAATGTTTATTTATAAACGCCACTTAAAAACATTCACTAAATCTCTATTTTCCTGTAGTGATAAAAAGAACTATATCCATATTAACTCTAATTATCAAATTTATAATTCAAATATATGTAATTTTTTTTTTAAAAAAAAATATATTACTAGTTAGAACGAGGTACGTAATTGGCAAGCCTTAAGATGTTTTCAAGGCAATCCCCCACATAAGGGTGTAAATGATACATTAGTACTCGCAAGCTACTCGAGTTCGATTCGAATAAACCTCAAATTTGGTTCGATTATTATCGAGTCGAGCTCGAGCTTGAGTAGTGTGACTCATCGATTGAGACGAGTTCGAGTATTCTTATACCCAACTCGAGTAACTCGCGAGCCTAATCGAGCTTTTATATTTAAATATATTTTTATTATTTTAATTAATAAAATATATCTAATTCGAATTTGAGCTTGAGCACAAATAATCAAACTCTTATTGAGTATACGAATTGAGCTTATTTTTATATATTAATCGAGCTCAAGTTAGAAAAATGAAACTCGATCGAATTCGAGCTGAGTATCGAGCCGCGAGTTAAGAGTCGAGCTCGAGCTTGAGCTTTTCACTGTATCGGCTCAACTTGGCTCGATTACACCTCTACCTCTACCCCCACCCATGTCTCATTTGCAGAGGCATGTAAGGCATATCTAGCAAGGCTACGAGCATCTATGTTGGCATTTCTTCTAACATGTCGTGCCTAAAAGGAGAGAAAAGCTCTTCTCTTAATTTAGATATCAATCAAAATATTACCTACATTAGAGAAATCCTTTGATGTTGAGTTAATCCCATTTATAACCCATAAAGCATCTTCTTCAAGGACCATGTCCTCCACCCTTAAGAAAAAGGCAAACTCCAATGCTCTAGCAACAGCTAGAGTTTCTATTGTGATCTGGTCATTCACATTGGTCACCTTCCTCGTGGTCACCCCCATGATCCTTCCATTACGTCCCGTACCAGTACTCCAATTCCACCTGTTTTACTTGCGGTTAAGGGCACCATCAAAGTTGACCTTTACAAAACCCACTGGTGGTGGCTCCCACATTACTTCTATCTCAATACTCCTTGTTGGACAAATAGCATTGGCTTGTATAAACTCTTTCAGGTAATTTTCAGCTAACGGCACCATCGTTTCTTGTGTTTTGTGTTCGCTTATTTTGACAGTTAAGTTCTTGCTGTGCCACAATGCCCAACATAGCACCAGTCCACGCTCTAGCTTGTCAAAGGATGCCTCATTCGCAATCTCACTAAACTACCCACCCTTTGCATCACGGTTGATCCCGTTCCATCTTGCTGGAAGTTTGGCCAAGTCTCATACCTCTTGGATCTTAGCACAAGTCTCAAATGGCATGGGCCTCTGTTTCTTCGTGGTTTCCACATTTTGGGCAGATAGCTTGCGTTTCTATACCCCTTATTCGTAGCATTCTAAGAGTTGGCAGAAACCCCTTAGTCAGCTTCCATCCGAAGATTTTAATCTTATTAGGGACCTTAGTTTTCCACCGTTTCATCCATATTTGCCTTCTTGTCTCTGTGCTTTCGCCTAGACCGTGCTGCTGAGTTGTCATTATTATATGGTACGCATTTCGAACCGAAAACCTCCCATTCTTCTCGAAGGCCCAGGTGATCATGTTGGATGGTTGTTTAAGCTTAGAGGACTAGAGCTGGTTAGGTCTGCATCTTTAGTAGTAAATACACGATCCAACAACTTCCTTTCCATCTTTTGGTTTGGTTGTCAATCAGTTCTACCACCTTTGCATCCTCTCCTAAGATGCTCTGGGCATGGTTTCCAGGAAGAAGCAAGTAGTTATTAGGGAAGCATTTGTCCTTCCAAACTCGTGCCTTAGTCCCATCCCCAATCCTCCACCGTATTCCATTTAGTAGGTCCGACTTTGCCGTCCATATGCTGCGCCACGTGAGGGACGGTTCCTAACATAGCTTTGCTGTCAAGAAATTACCGTCAGGGAAGTACCTATCGCTCAGGGCTTTGAAGAGCAAGGATTCTTTGTTATTGAGTTACCTCCACCTTTACTTGGCCAACAGAGCACGATTGAAAAACTCCAAGTGTCTAAACGCTATTCCTCCATCTCTTTTGCTCGTACACATCATGTCCCATCTCAACCAGTGTATGCCCGTTCCATTTTTCCTTGTTCTCTACCCAAAAATTGTTGATCAAGCTATTAATATCCTGACCAAAGCTTTTCGACAGTCGAAAATAACTCATACTCGTTCTCGTAGACACCCTCTTTAGTCTAGAATTAAAATTGATTATGCTTAGATCTTTTCGGATCAAATTATTGAATTTAAGGATTTTTTTATTGTGTTTATTTATCTTATCATTTTATTATTATTATTTTATTTTCTCTTTTATCCTTGTTTATTGTATCTTGATTTTTTTTGTTTTTATCCCCAATCATTTGATTATTTCAAAAAAAAAAAATGAAAGTTAAATTTTGAAAATTTGTGGCTATTTTTGGATGGTAAACCTCATCAGAAACAATTTGAGGATTAATCTTGAGAGATAATCCTTAATTTTGTTTAAACTAATCTGATCCTTGGTTGAGACTCTGCTGCAAATATACATGCATTCAACACAGGAAATCACGGAGAAAAACCCAGCAAAAACCACCCCACTAGCAAAATCCAAGCAAACTCTAGCAAGTCCCTACCAAGTCTTCAAACCCATTCACCAATCACAAAAAATTATACCAACTTCATCACCCCACATACCATTTATACAATCACCACTGTCAGAACCGATTGAAGGCCGTCCCTGTTAATTCCATTGAACTTCAATTCCCTCAGTAAAATCACAAACCTTCAACACACATAACCATTAGACTACCTATTGTCACAACCTTCCCTGAACCACTGGAAATATCTCATATCACAAAACCTGGTCACGGCAGTCCGCAATAATTCCAGTCGAAACCCTCACACCCTTACAAGCATCAATTCCACCCACCACCGCGTATATTTTCTACCACCACAAACCTGCTAGCAATTTCAGCAAATACCTACCATACCAACCACAATATAGGAGAGTAAACACAAAACCACAGCAAACCAAACACTGATGTCATAATGATTTTCTATTCGAGGAGGACTCGATTGTTAGACTTATAAAAATTTTTAAATTCTCCACTAATATTTTTTTGTAAGGTGTGATTAGCTATTTAAAAATATTATTTTTTAATAAAAATCAATTAAGATTTATTAAAAGATGTTTAGGTCTGCGAAATCAAGATTAAATCTATAAGTACGATTATGAGTAAATAAGGTATTAGCACCTTTATATCGCCCGTTTGAAAATGACACAAATTAAACATGTATTATCCTTTAATTTTGATAATATGATTTTTTTTATATTTAAATTTAATTTCTTTAAATTTATTTATAAAAAATAATTTTTTTGTTGTTGTGAAGTTAGTATTATCATAATAATAATTATTATTATTTTCATATTCTATAATGTTTGCTTGTGTCTTATTTTCTTGTGATTTTATTAATAAAAAGGGTTCCATTTAAAATAATAATAATTTTTTTTTTAAAAAAAAATGAAATGAATTTTAGAAAAAAAGTAAACCTTACCAACATATTGGAAGGTTGAAATTTTTTTTTTTTGAAAAATGAATTTTGCATAAATAAACCTTACCAATATATTGTAAGGTTTATCAATTTTTTAAAATAAAATTTTACCAACATATTGAAAAATCTTATTAATTTTTGATAAAAAATAAATTTAAAAAAGATATAGTTTTTATGAAATCCTATCAACATATTGGAGGATAATTTTTAATAGAAAATCTTGCCAACATATTGGAAGATATTTATGAAAATAAAGTATTTTTTATGAAAATTAATTTTGAATCTTTGATAATGAAATTACTAAAGCGTTGCAAATATCAATTTTTATGAAAATTCCTAAGAAATAATTTTTTTCTAAATTTTACCAATATATTGGAAAGTTTAGAAAAGATTTTCAATATTAAGATTCTCACAAAAATTTCACTTATCATAAATACAAGTTTTTACACAAAATTAAATGAATTCGATGATAGAGCCTCTTCAAAGAGTGACAAATAGTCTCATTGAATACTTTTGACGTGAGAAAATATTATTAAGTTATTACCAACATATTGATTACCTTTCCTCTTAATTCACTTTGTCTTCTTTCATTTTCGCATCCGTAGAATAAATTGAGCAAAAATATAATTGCATTATATTTGTCATGAATTAAATGATAATGAATGAATAATAATGTCTATAAAAGATTCCTACATTCCTTTGAAAAAAAAATCCAAGATGACAAGGGCAAAAAGTAAACGAAAAAGATGGAAGAAGCCTAAGAAGAGGATTTGAAAAGGCAAATAAGGTGACAAAGTGATGAATATAGTGATGGATTGGTTGACTTAACTTGTGAGTTGTGACCAGATGATGAAAATAATGTAGATCAATTAATGAAATTTGTTCTAAAATTATTAGGTGGAGAAGCTAAAAAGGGAAAATATGAAATGGTGGAGTTTATAGAGCTTTATTACCACAATTAAAATTTCATGGCATAGATTTTAGTGACATTTGTATTACATGCATTGTGTTTGCATTGTTGTTTTCACAGTACATGTACATAATTTGGTGAATATTTATATATCTATTTTGATAATCGCATTTGCATTATGGTTTGGACATGCATTTGTATCATGCAGTGAACATTTTAATCATGGTTTAGAGTATGACATCTGCATTATTGTTTAGGACATGCATTTGCACCATTTAGTGAGAATTTGAATTGTTGTATTTATATCATTTAGAAAGCATTTGCATGGCAATCATTATTTAAAAAATTTTGACTTCGATAAAAGATTGGGAATTTTCATGAGAAAAAATTTTGAACTTTTTGAAAAAAGCCTTTTAAGATAAGATTGTGAATCCTAAAATGAGGAAAATATTTTATGAGGAAAACATTTAGAATTTTAAAGTTGTGGAGCCTTTTAAAGGAGTATTTTCAATGTTGAGAATTATTTGTAAGACATCTTGACATAATTTTTAAGAATTTTCAAATAAGAATCTTTGAGTTTTAAATGAAAATCATGAAAATTTTTTTGATGTGAGTCCCCAATGGTTTTCGAATCAGAATATTTGAAAATTTAGATGAAACCTTAAAATTTTTTAATGAGAACATTTGAAACATTGGAATGTGAAATATTAAAGTTTTTCAAATGAGAATTTTTTAAATCCTGGAAATGAATCCCCTAAAGTTTTTCAAATAACATTTGGATATGAATCTTTAGAATTTTCAAATGTGAATTTTTTAATGCTGAATGTGAGTCTTGAAATTTTGATGTGAATTCTTGGATTGAACTTTGGATGTGAATCTCTCGAATGCGAATTATTAATCTTTCTGAACTTGAAAAATTCTTATGAATCTTTAAATCTTGCGAATCTTAAAATTCTTACGAATTTGAAAATGATTGTGAATATAAAAAATCTTACAAACTTGAAATCTTGTGAATCTTGAATTTATTGTGAATTTGAAAATTCTTACGAATCTAAAAATTCTTGCCAAACAGAAAATTTTTGTGAATCTAAAAGCCTTTTGAATCTTTGAACCTTATGGATATTTGAATTGCAAACTTTTGAATTTCAAAATTATGATTCTTTGAACTCAAATTGTGAATCTTTGAGTTTTACCTTACATAGCGAATTGTTGGATTACAAAGTTCTTGAATATGTCAAATTGTAAAATTTGAAGTTTCGAGATTTTATAATGTTTGTTAAGCTATACCTGAACATAATGGATGTCTATATCTTCGCACAATTCTTGTTTCATAGAAAATGCGCAAAGAGGGACAACTATAGATACCCTATTTAGTCTAGGGCCCAAATTGATTATGTTTAAACCTTTTCGGACCCAATTATCAAATTTAAGGATTTTTTATTATATTTATTTATCTTATCTTATCTTATCATTTTATTTTTATTTTTTTCTCTTTTATCCTTGGTTATTATATCTTGATTTATTTTGTTTTTATCCCCAATCATTTGATTATTTAAAAAAATGAAAGAGTTAAAATTTGAAAATTTGTGGTTATATTTGAATGGTAAACCTCATCAAAAATAATTTGAGGATTAATCTTGAAGGATAATCCTTAATTTTGTTTAAAATAATTTGATCTTGAGTTGAGACTCTGCTACAAATGTACATGCATTCAACAAAAGAAATCATAGAGAAAAATTGAGCAAAACCACCCCACCAACAAAATGCAGGCAAACTCTAGCAGGTTTCTACTTCCAAGTCTTTATACCCTTTTACTAGTCACTAAAAATCATACCACCTTCATCACCCCACACACCATTTACACAATCACCATTGTCAGAACTGATTGAGGGCCTTCTCTATAAATTCCATTCAACTTTAATTCCCTCAGTAAAATCACAAACCTTCAACATATATAACCATTAGACTATCCATTGTCATCACTTTCCCTGAACCATTGGAAATAACCCATATCACAGAAGCTGGTTGTGGTAGTCCATAATAGTTCTAGCCAAGACCTTCACACCCTTATAAGCATCATTTCCACCCACCACCAAATCTCTCTTCCACTAACACGAACTTGCCAACAATTTCAACAAATACCCATAATACCAACCACAATACAAGAGAGCAAACACAAAAGCATGGCAAACCAAACACTGACACAAGCAAAATCATTAAGGAATTTAGACCGGCTTAACCTATTGACCAAAGTTGACTTTTTCTTATTTTGGTATTTTTTCTTTCTTTGTTTTTCTTTATTTCTAAATGTTTTATTTATTTATTTTTGTTAACTTGTGTCTTATTTTCTTGTGATTTTATTAATAAAAAGTGTTCTCTTTTAAAAATAATAATAATAGTAATTTTTTAAAAAAATGGAATAAATTTTAGAAAAAATGTAAACCTTACCAACTTATTGAAATGTTGAATTTTTTTTTTTTGAAAAATGGATTTTGCATAAATAAATCTTATCAACATATTGAAAGATTTCTAAATTTTTTAAAATAGGATTTTACCAACATATTGGAAAATCTTAATAATTTTTGATTAAAAAATAATGTTTCAAAAAGAAATAATTTTCATGAAATCCTACCAACATATTGGAGGATAATTTTTGACAAAAAATCCTACCAACATATTGAAAGATATTTTTGAAAATAAAGTATTTTTTATGAAAACCAATTTTGAATCTCCGATGATGGAATTATTAAGAGTGTTGCAAATAGCAATTTTTATGTAAATTTATAAGTGAGAAATTCTTTCTAAAATTTACTAACATATTGGAGAGTTTAGAAAAGATTTTCAATATGACGATTCTCATAAAAATTTCACTAATCATAAATAAAAGATTTTACACAAATTAAATGAATCCAATGACGGAGCCTCTTTAAAGCGTGATAAATAGTCTCATTGAATACTCCTAATGTGAAGAAATTTCTTAAGTTATTATTAATGTATTGGAGTAATTTAAGGATAATTTTCAATAACTAATTACTTAGAAGATTTTAAAGGCTTAGATAATACAAAATCAAATTGGTATTATCCTTTAGATGGGCATTGTGGAGGTGTCATAACTTTCTTCACATATAATCGACTTCGGACCTAGTTGGTTTAGTAGACATGAGTCTACCTTTTAAAGATACTTGAGTTAAGCTTGGAACTTCTTTTTAAAATAGGATAGATTCACCTAGGTAGCAATCACATCTAAATAAAAAAGATTGGTGGCAACTCATTTTAAATCATGTATAATAATAAGTTTACAGATCTATACGTTATGACAATACTATAAGATGAAATAGCTTGGAAAATTGATTTAATAAAATTTTTTTTTGCCCTTATAGATAATAGTCAGCTACTCTAAAATTCAATTCTTGACCGCATTTTATCCTTTAATTTACTAAATGCTCTTTTTTTATTCCTTTCAACCATGGTTGGTAGGCCAAGGTATTTATCAGGATCTAAAGTCTCATGGAACCCTAAAAGTTGGCACACTACCTCATGGTTGCCTTTATTACCATTTCTACTAAAATAAATCAGAGACTTCTCCAAGTTAATCTATTAGCCAGAACTATTCCCATATACCTGTAGCATGCTTCTCACTCTTTCACATTCGTGTTGGTTTGCCTTGAAAAATAGCAAACCATCATTTACGAAAAAGACATGTGTGATTGTATGCCCATTTCTACTTGCTTGTACCCTATTAAATCAATTTTCTCATTGTTATTTCACGAAGAGGGCTAAGAAATCTTTAGTGCATAGCAAAAATAAATAAGGTTGAAAAGGATCTCCTTGGCACAATCCATAATAAAGAGTAAATTTGTCTTTAACCTTACCATTTAAAACCAAAGAATAAGACATAGAAGTGATACATCTTATAGTAAGATCAATCCATCGAGAATGGAATCCAAGCCTGTCCATTATAGCCTTCAAAAATGATCACTCAACCATGTCATATGTCTTACTCATATCAAGTTTAAGTGCCACAAATCCTTCTTTCTTTCTACTTCTCATCTTTAACTTATGAATCATCTCATAGGCTATGAAAACATTATTTGTGATCAAGATCCCAAGGACAAAAGGCACTTTGGTTCTCACTAACACAATTGGTAAGCACCCACCTGAAACGGTTCACTAGTACCTTCACAATGATTTTGTAGATTACATTGAAAAGGCTAATAGTGTGAAAACTGGTGACTTTCTTTAGATTCTTGATCTTGGGGATAAGCACAATATTGGTGCCATTTACATCCTCTAATGGGGTCATTCCATTTAAAAAGGACAGATAGAAAGTAGTTACATCAACACCCATAATATTCTAAAACCTTTGGTAGAAGAGAGTTGGCATACCAATCTAGGCCCAGTGCTTTAGATGGATGCATATGCTTGATAGCTTCATGAACCTTCTCATCCTTGAACTCTGAAAACAATTGTGCATTCATTTCAAGCATTACTTTACACTCTACAGCTTCCATCATGTCCTCAATTAGAATAGGTTGTGGAGAACCAAATAGCATATGAAAGTGCTAGACTACCATGTTTTTAATCCCATCTTTACTATCCATTTTAAATTTAAAAAAATTAATTTGAAAAATATCTATTTAATCCTAATTGCCACTAAAGAATTCTTTTATAAATTTAAGATTGTAAATGTAGTGTGTTATATCAATTTTTTATTTTTCCAGTTTGTAACTTTTTTCCAAAGTATATTATATTGTTATTGCAATTTATTTTTTTTAGTTTATAACTTTTTTTCCAAGATATTTTTTTATTACTATTGTTATTTCGTTCTTATGAAAAATAATATTTTTAATTTATTTTTGTCACATATTTTTCATATTTTGTATAACAATTTAGTTAAAATTACAAAAGTGAATGTTTGTTAATAATTCTTTTATTATTTAATTCATCATTCAATAATATATATGTTTTTATTTTTTAAAAAGATATATTTTATTTTTATTTGATATAATTTTGCAAGTGTATAATATTACTGTAGACAAAAATGATCCAAAGATAATGAAAACTTAGTGTATATGAATTTTATATATGTTATAAATTTTAAAGATTTGAATATAAATTTGAAAAAGAAATTAATTTATATGTATATACTTATATTAAGTAAGTAACATTATTTTGTGTATCGTATGGGTCTTCATTTAATTTTTTAATATAATGATATTCCTTATCTGAACCTCTTTAGGATTTTAAATCATGTTTAGATTCGATTCAATTGAGTTCTAAGTTATGGATAATTTTACTTAAGAATATAATTGAACTGACACTATAAGAAAATGGGTATTTAGTGGCAATATTTTAATGCTGTTTTACTAATAAACGCCACTAAGTTTTATATTTTTACAAAATTAATAGCGTTTATGAAGTAAACGCTACTAAATATTCATATGTGACATTTGTAATAGAAAATGCCACTAATTAACTGGAGTTAGTGGCATTTGTAGCTCAAAATACTATTAATAGTAAAGATTAGCGGTGTTTGTAGATTAAAATGTCGCAAATGAAAATATAAAAATTAATTAAATTAAATTTTTTTTTTGAAAAAACTACACACAACGTTGCTATTAAATGTAATTTAGTGGCATTTATTATCATAAACGACCCTAAATTTTCCCTAATTTTGACAAATCAATTGAGCTTGGTTGCTTAATTTCTCTTCATTTTCCCTTTATTCCCCTCTAACTACCCAAATTGTTTTGCTCTACTTTTTCATTGAAATTTCCACTTTCATTTTTCTTTCCTATTTCCTCAATTTAGCCCACATCCTTTCATTTTATTTTACTTTTCTTTTTTAAACGAAACCCATTGGGTTTCAAGCTTCCACAGCATCTACAGTGGAAAAAGTTCGAGCTCTTCTGAGGGGGTTGAAATCAAACATAGGTACTCTACTACTCTTCTTCTCTTTGCTATTTTTTGGTTATTTTTGTGGTTTGAATTCAGGTTGTAATTGTTACTACTCTTGGATTGTTTTGTTGTATCGAGGTTGAATTATGCACTTCTCTGTTTAGAATTTGGGTTCTCCTCTCAATGAATGCTCGATATAATGCGATTTTGAAATTTTTTAGCATTGAATCATGAAAATATTTGATTGGCACCTTAGGTTGGGGCTATAGGCTGCCTTGCGCTATTCTTGTGTTGTTGTGTGCTTGTTTGATTAAAATTTTATGGTAGATTAGGAGTGAATAGGGGTATGTAGCAACAAAATCAAATTGTAACAAGGCCTTTGTAAACTACTTCTGAACTGGTTTGATTGGACAAATATTTTAGTAGTTATATATGGGCAGCTTGATTTCATTTGGAAGGTTATTAAATTTCATGGACAACCCTCACATTCTTGCTTGGGTCAACCCTCACCATTCTTGCTAACGCTACTACCCTCACCATTCTTGCTAGTGCTACCAACACTTTCATAGCTTTTTGTAATACTGTCTTGGTGAACTAAGACCTCATTTTTCACTGTTTCTTTATATTTATCACCTCTATGGTTATTACTATTACCCAGGGATTCAAAAAACGGGTTGATAGCGGAATAGCGGCCGTAAAATTACGGTAGCACTGCCTTCCGCCACCGTTAATATATAGAAAACGGTTGAAAAATTCATTCCCATAAAAAATGGAGAGTAACGGCCGTAAAATAACGGCGTAACGGGCAATAGCGGCAATAACGGATCGTTATTGTTGCTATTCCGTTTTTCATTCACGGATCTAATAGTTTTAACAAAAAAACAAAATTTTACGCCTGCAAAATAAAACAACAAACCTGCAAAAGTAAAAGTAAAAGCCAAATCAAAAAATAAAGCTCACAATCTCAGATCTTTATCATAAAAAAAAATTGTAAAACGAGCTAGAAAACAGAGTTTCAAGTTTCAACCATTCAAACGACATTTTCGGCATTCAAATTCAAATCAACCTCAAGTTTTCGATCAACATTCAAGAATCAAGATTAAACAAGGTAAGAAAAGAAAGTTAAATTACCTTTTTTTTTTGTAAAATTTCTGTAAAATGATCGATCTGTTGTGTCTTGTGAGAGTTTGAAAGATGAACGAGATCTGTAGATACTAGGTAAGTCAGCAAGTGATAGTGATAAAGGGATGTGAGAGAAAATGAGAGATGAAAAAAAAATTTTTTTTTCTGGAAAGCCAGAGAAAGTAAAATATAAGACGAAGAAGATGATGAACAGTAAAATGAAATGTTTCTAGAATGGTCTCGGCTCGGGTTGTTAGAAAGAGTTAAACAATTTGATATATTTAGGCACGTGGAGAGATTGGAGGGGGTGGGGAGGATTGGGTGTGGTGGGGCGTTGGGGGGTAGGTGGGGAGGGATTGGGTGTGGATTGGGTGTGGTAGGGTGTTGGGAGGAAGGTGGGGAGGGATTGGGTGTGGTGGGATGTTGGGGGGGAAGGTGGAGAGGGATTGATGGGGGTGGGGAGGGATTGGGTGTGGTAGGGTGTATGGAGGGTGGGATTGAATTTTTTTATTTAATTTTATCATTAATTTTTGAAAATTTTTTAGATAAAATTTAATTAGTGGTTTTGAAAATTTATAATTAATATAATATATAGATATTTTAAATGAAAATTTTGATAAAATTTTTTGTATAAGTTAGATGAAAAATAATTAAAATTAAATATTATATTTTGATTGTGTTATATATTAATTTATAATTTTGTATATGAATTTTAATTTTTTTTGTTGTTTTGATATTTATATTATTGTCAATTCTTTTGATACTATATTAATTCTTGTTATTTTTGTGTAATTATTGAAGATTGTGTTTATTATATAATTATTAAAAGTTGTTTGTGATAAAAAAAATTTTATATCAATTATTGTATCAAAAAAATTAAGTTACTTAACAAATTTAGCATTTTATGATCTATTACTCTTATTAAGATTAAAAACTAAAAAATAAAAAATATAGGTTTGAAAATTTTATTAAAATATAAGTTTGAAAACTTTTAATTTTTGAAATTTTTTTTAGATAAAATCTAATTAGAGGGATTGAAGATTTATAATTAAAAAAAATAAAAGATTAATAATTTAATATGATATACATAGAGATTGTAGATGAAAATTATTGATAAATTTTTTATATAAGTTAGACAAAAATTAATTAAAATTAAATATTATATTTTGATTGTGTTAGATATTAATTTATAATTTTGTATATGAAATTTAATAATTTTTTTTTGTTGTTTTGATATTTATATTGTTGTCAATTCTTTTGATATTAGATTAATTCTTATTATTTTTGTGTAATTATTGAAGATTGTATTTATTATATAATTATTTGAAGTTATTTGTTATAAAAAATTAATATCAATTAGTGCATCTAAAAGATTAAATTATTTAATAATATTCTTAAGATTAAAAACTAAAAATTAAAAAATTTAGCGTAAAATCAATTTTTAATGATGTAATAAGTAATATTAATATTTCTAAATATAAGTTTATTTTGTTTTTATACAAAATAGTAAGTATGCCACCACGTGAAGAGTTCCCTAGTAAAGGAGTAGAGGGCGCGCCAAGTGAATATAGGTTGGTATTTTGAAACACCTGTGCCAAATACAAGAGGAAATGTTTCGTGTAAACTTTGTGGTAAAGTTGTAAAAGGAGGAATAACACGTTTCAAAGAACACATTGCTCATAAAACTGGCAATGTTGCACCATGCCCCAACGTTACTGGTATGTTATGTTTTTTTAATTTCTTTGAAAATATTATTGTTAATTTCTTAATAAAAATTATAAAATTACATAAGCATGTGCAACTAATTTTTTCTTTTTTTTTAAACTATATTAGTAATAGGTATAGTAAGAGAAAGTATGATGAAACTTCTTCAAGAAAGCAAATCAAAAAAGGCTGACAACAAAAGAAGAAAAAATGAATTTTTATCACAGTTAAGAGGAGAAGATGATTATGAAGGATTTATTGATGAAGACATTGCTACTAGACAAGCCATGCGAGATAGTATCCAATCACAACATGAGTGGCACAGAAGACAAGAATTCAGACAAAGAACTAGTGGTTGGAGTAACATATATGAAGAAGGACGAAGCTCTCATGGTTCAGTTGCTGAATATTTTGAAGAAAGAACAAGAACTCCAAATGAGTCTGAATTTTCATTAAGGGGAGCTATTCCTGAATTGGTTAGAAGTAAAAGTTCAAGACAACCAAAAGTAAGTGATTCATTTCTAAAGACATTAAGAAGAAAAATGGGTGAATCAGTATCAAAATTTTTGATATATGATCGACTTCCTTTTCAATTAGCAAATTCCCCATGGTTGCATAATTTGATTTCTGTGGCAGCAGAAGTTGGCCAACATGTAAGACTTCCAACACCTTATGAGGTCTCAGATGTGTATTTAGAGTCTGAGTATCAACAAGTTCATGAATGGGTTAATGGATTAAAAGCTTATTGGAATGAATTGGGTGTCACTTTGATGTGTGATGGTTGGACCAATAGTTTGAATCAAATGCATATCATTAATTTTCTTGTTTACTGTAGTAAAGGGACTATTTTTTGAAAATCTGTAGATGTCTCAAGTGTTCGTAGTAGAGATACAAACTTTTACTACAGATTATTAGATGAAGTTGTGGAAGAAATTGGAGAAAAATACATTGTTCAAATAGTCACTGATAACGAGGCAGCACTTAAGGCCGCAAGAAAAAGACTAATGGAGAAGAGAAAACACTTGTATTGGACAGCATGTTCAGCTCATTGTTTGGACTTGTGCCTTGAAGATATTGGGAGGAAAAAAAATGTGGCAAAGGTTTTGGATGATGCAAAGAAAGTGACTTGTTTTATATACAATCACATTTGGACTGTTAATTTGATGAAGAAATATACACAAGGGAAGCAAATACTTCGTCCTGCTTTTACCCGATTTGCCACTCATTTCATACAATTAGAAGAAATAATAAGGCAAAAGCAAAGTTTGAGAGAGATGTTCAATTCAAAGGTTAGTACTTAGTAATTAGTACAATTATTTAAATCTAGCATCTTTTTATAATATTATTGTTTTAAAATATTAATTTAAAATATATTACTCTAAAAATTTATTGATGAATATATAGGAATTTAAAGATTCAAAATGGGGACAACAAAAATCAGGACCTGCTTATGAAGTCAAAAAAATCATTTTGGGAAAATATTTTTGGAAAAAAGCAGGTGATATAATAAAATTTTATGAGCCTTTGGTAAAAGTGTTGCGCCTTGTGGATGGTGATGAAAAACCAACAATGGGCTTTATTTACGAGGCTGTGGATAGAGCTAAACAAGCAATTCAACAAACTTGTCGTTATTCTGCTGAATATGAAAAGATTATTGACAATAGATGAAGTTTCATGCACTCTGACTTGCATTCAGTTGGTAAGTAAACCAAGAATATAGATGGTATTTAAAAAATATGTTTATTTTTTATACTTAAATTGCTTCTATATTTAGTTTTTATTATTTTAATATAATATTGTTATAAATTATGTTTAGGTTACTATCTAAATCCACAATTTCAATTTGGAGTGAAACATTCTGCAAATGTATTTAAGGAAACATTAGAAGGTATAAAAGCAGTTATTGAAAGATTAAAACCTTCGATAGATACTCAAATCAGAATGATTAATCAGGTTAGTATTTAATACTATTTTATAAATTTAACATTTGTTTTATGTATTAAAAATTAAATTATTTTTTATTTATTCATTTATTATTGTATTTTCAATCGATGTAGTTGTTATTATTTCGAGGACAAGCATGAAACATTTGGTAGTCCACAAGCACAAGAGCTTGGAAGCAAATGAATCCAGGTAAATAGTAAGTTAAATAATTATAATTTATTTATATTATTTAATTTTATAGCCATTGAAATTTAATTTAAATAATTTATACAGCTGAGTGGTGGAATGATATATGGCACTTGTGTTCCTGAATTACAAAAACTAGCAATCAATGTGCTTAGTCAAACAACATCTGCATCAAATTGTGAACGTAATTGGAGCACATTTAGCTATATTCACACCAAAGTAAGAAACAGATTGAAGTTTGCAAGACTCCAGAAACTTGTATATACCTATGTATACATGAGGTGAGGATGAGAGATCAAAAAAGAATGAGATTGATGAAATAAATAATAGTTTTAATCCTATTAGCCTTGACCATATTTTTGAAGATGATGATCCACTAACAGAATGGTTGCAAGAGAAATAAAATCCTCTATTAGATGGTCAAAACTCTGATTGGTTGCCTGCAGATAATTCTGATAATGAAATGAATGTTGAACGATCACGTCAATCTCAAGAAAGGAATGTATCTCATTCAAGTTCAAGTCCAACACCAAGTCAGAGTGATGATGGTGGTGGTTTAAGTCCAGATGATGATGGTGATGGAGATGGTGATGGTGATGGTGCGAATTTTGGTGATAATATGGATGCAAATCGACCTTACAGCCCACTTGAAGGAGAATTTGGGCTTGCTGCTACTGGTGGACTTTTTATTAATATGGCAGAATACGGAGGAAATCCATTTGCTGAATCTAGTGAGGGTCAAAGTGCACGTACAGCTCGATCAAAAGGAAAAGCAAAGAAGCACCACTATGAAATTTCTAGAGGTTCTTCATCTTCAGGTGAGAGATCAAATTCTAGTAACTTTGAGTATAGTGAATCATCTGCTAGTACTCAAAGACATTACTATCCACCAGAACAACATAATTTTCAACCTCCTCATGGTTATCCACCTCCATATGGTTATTATCCACCTCAAATGTATCCTCCACCTTCTCAAATATATCCTCCACCTCAAATGTATCAGTTACCACAAATGTACCCTCCACCACAAATGTATCATCCTCAAATATATCCTCCACCTCGAATGTATCAAGAACAAAGGTCTCAGGGATGGAGATGGAGTCAACTTGGCTCTCAAAGTGAAGATAGAGAATCTGATCCTCCTCGTCATTCTACCATGTGGTAAATTTGAAATATGTATCAATAATTGTAGTTGATGGAATTTGAAATTATTATATTTTTAAGTTTGTAATTTTATTAAATTAAATGCTTGGTATTTAACATATTATGTTTTGTTAATATTTGATTTGTCTAGAATTAATATTGAATATGAACTTAGCCAAGAAAAATTTTATGGATAAATCAAATATGAATGCTTTTTATAATCTAAATAAAATTGTGAATAATTTTTTTAGAAAATAAAAAACATAGAGTGTCATAAACTATTTTTAAAAATCATTGAATAAGAGTTTTTATAATTATAATTATAATTATTACATTTTATAATAAATTGTGCAAAAAAAAAAAAATTTCACGACCGTGATGACCGCAGTGATCGCAATTATCTCCGTTATATCCGAAAACGCGACAAATGCTACGCAACCGAAAACGTGACCGTGATCGCTATTTAAATCCCTGCTATTACCTTCTTCACTGTTTGCTTGGCCACCTTGTTTGTTTTTGTTCTTTGATTTTCCATGCTTTTTCTCTTTTTGTTAAGCTTTTTCAGGCCATATCTCTGTAAATCTCCCTTTCTTTGCTAGTTTCCTAATCAAAGTTACCACATCTACATGTAAGTTTTCTCCTATAATCTCACTCTTCCTTTCACCAGAGAGGGATAGTCTAATTTACAGCTTTGCCTATATTGTCTAATCTTTATTGAGATATTCATATGCCTGCCTCCTTTCCTTTTGTAAACAAATTGTAAAAGCATAACATTATGATTTTGATTTAAGACTTGAGATTTCAGAAAAAGAAACTTGAGATTTGATCCCAACTTCATTGTTACTGTTTTGAATCCTTGCCAATATCTATTATAATATAAAATTGATAAAAAAAAAAACTAAAAGAGCCCATCAGACAAAATTTTAAAAGTTTTCTTTGTGGAAATCAAATTTGGTACTGGTCTTCCTTGAAAAATCTTGAGCTAGCCTCTTTAACTCCCTTGTTAATCTAGGTGCACCACAGTAAAAAATATGCTAACGTTAATTAGTTATAGAATTGTATCATATATATGGATTAGATCTATACAATTTGATAAATTATGCAATAGGATTTTTCCTATTTCAATGAATTAGAATATGTAAATTATTTAATGAATTTATTACCATGACCAAAGCCAAAGTTAATATTTTTAAGAAAAATGCTATTTGTCTCAAGTTTATGCTTACTTATGTGGCGTTAATTAATCAGTCTAATTCCAACATTTCACCATGAATTTGTATATCACCAATAATAATATATATTTTTTATACTTAAAATTGTCAAATCTTGAATTTGGATTACTAAAATTAAAAATTTAGTACTCTACCAATAAATCACATAAACCAATAATAATATCACTTGACCTTATTAATGATCACTAATTATATGTTAATTGTTACAAGAGTGGATTAAACATCAGTACAAATTAATAGTAATTGAGATAAAAAAAAAAGTTAGGCATGCAAGTACAAAGCTGTGTAGTTATGCCAATAAATTCTGTCACATAATTAGTACTTCATCATTCAAGCTAATATGGCAAATTGGCTACTAAGACTGATAAAAGAAAAAAAAAAGTTTATTGGCAATTAACTTTTGATTTATTTTTCTTTAAATTGAAGAATCCAAAATACTACTAATATATTAATTATTATTTTTTAGAACGGGTGATCGGTTCAACTTCTCAACTCCCCTATCATAAAATTCATTTGTCCTTTGTTGTTGTGCTGAATATTTTGGTGAATGTACTATTGTGATTTGTTTCTTTGTCATCAGAAAGTTGACCTTGAAAGATAACCTACCACACAATTGCTTTCTCCTTTGGAAGAATTTGATTCAGAATTTGAGATTTACAGAATTTTCTCTTTTACAAATTACAATAATTTTTTATTCAAAATTATCGTAATTTGAATTTAATTACTAAATTGAACACTCTATCTATCATTACATCATATAAATATTGATTGTTTAGGATCATTCTTAAATATCTGGACTTTTTTTACTTATTTATAATTAACAAAACTTAGTCTTATCTATTAAAAGAAACTTGTTATTTCAAAATAAAAAAACAGTTCGATGTTCTTTGATTTCAATGATATTGTGATATGTGATCAGGTGCGAATGCCAACACCCCTTCTAAATTATTAGAATTATTAGAATGATTTATAAAATTTGTAATGTTTGTGTTATGGATGTTTGATGTTTTAGTGGAGCTCTTTAATTTTTTTATTAGTTTTTGTTATTATAATAACTAAGCCAAATATAAATAACTTTATTTGAATTGATTTTTCGATGAATATATTTTGCCTAGACTTTATTGTTACCTAAAATTTTTTCATTTCATCTTGGCATTTGTTTTGTTTGTTTCTTCAGATTATAGTGTTTGATGAAACGACTTAATCTTGCTTGAAAAAATTTGTTGTACATGAAAATCATCAATAATAGAAGATAAAGAACCGAAAAAAGACATTTATAGTCATTTGTGAATATTATAAGGTAAAGTATTTGTCACATACTTAATCTTCCTTTGTTACATAGTAGGTTTCTAGGTGTATGAATATTCAATTAAAATTTGTATAAATTTTTTTGTTGATGTTATCTTTTTTCCTTTTTTGTATTGTTTTAAAAACAAGATATCAATATATTCTTTTTTTTTTTTAATTTTCGCATTGTAATAGGTTATATCTGACATCGTCTTGTTATTATTTTTGGTTTAATACTTAGTATAATTTAGTATGTTATAGTTCGTTTTCATATAATTTAATTATATAATTTTATTCTGATAATGTAGCAAGTACTAAATAGATAAAAGTTGGATGCAAATGTCAAGATTAAGTCAACAGTACTGAGATGGAGTGGAAATTTTTTTTAATGTTGCATTTGAAAATGAAAGTGAAGATAATATGATATTATGCCCATGTTTGAGATGTGCTAATATCAATTAGCAAATATGTGAAGTTGTTTTAGAATATTTAATTTGTATTAGATTTGTCTTGGGATATGTTAATTGATATTTCCATGGAGAGTTTGTACCATCAAGGTCATTGACTAGAGTTCCTTAAACTTCAAGGGCTCCCCAACACCAACATGATCCTATTAGACAAGATAACATTGAAGGCATGTTGCGAGATGCTTTTAACAGTCATAACCAAACATTTTCATAATTCATCTCTCCAAAATGATGGATTTAATTAGTCAAATATTGAAATAAATGAATTTGGTGAACATGGGATTGGTTTAGGTGACCAACAACTTAGTGGAGAAGTATCAAAGTTTTATAAGTTGCTTGAGGATATAAATAAAGAACTTTATGAAGGATCTAAGTATTTAAGGTTATTTTCTGTGTGTGTTTTTTTCACTTGAAATGCTTATGTGGATGAACAGAAAATTCTTTGACTTTATTATTAGAGTTTATGAAAGAAATGTTTCTTTTTGCAAAAATCCCTGAATCTTGTAAGGATTCAAAGAAGATGATTAAGGATTTTGGTCTTGAATATGATAAAATTCATAGTTGTCATAATGATTGCATATTGTATTGGGGTGATCAAAAAAATAAAAAATCTTGTCATATGTACGATAATTCTCATTGGTGGGATATAAATCCCAATGAAAGGTTGAATGATGATGATGATGAAGTCTATGTCAAAAGAAGTTTGTAAAAGTTTTACGGTATTTTTTATTAATACCAAGACTTTAACTACTCTTCATGTCTTTTAAAACTATAGATTCTATGAGGTGGCATCATGATGAGTGAATGGATTATCAATCATTGAGGCATCCTACTGATTTTTTGGCATGAAAATCATTTTATTCTGGATTTTTAGACTTTGTTTCTAATCTTTAAAATGTTATACTTAGACTAGTATCTAATGGATTCAACTCGTTCAAAGTGATGAGTACTTCTTATAGTACTTGACCAGTTGTATTGCTTTTGTATAATTTACCACCATGGATTATCATGAAGTAATAATCATTTATCTTGTCTATAATAATTCTCAGGAAAAAAGGTCTGGGTAATGATATAAACATCTACTTGTAACTTCTTATTAAAGAATTACAGTAATTATTGGAAAGAGTTAAGACCTATTATGCATAAAAGAAAGATAACTTGAATAAATGTGCTGTTTTGTTGTAGACTATCAAAAATTTTTTTGCTTAGGTGAATTTATCTGGTTGGAGCACAAAAAGTCGTTATTGTTATCCATGTTGCATTGTGCAGACATGTTTGAACTGGTTACATAATGGTAGGAAGTTCAGTTATATGGTACATCATTAATAGTTAGATGATAATCATCGATTTAGATTTTAAAAACATCTCTTTAATGAAACTGAAGAGTTAAGAAAAGCACCGTTATCAATTAGTGGGTCTAATATTTTGTCAAAATTAAAAGATATTAATTTCACTTATGAAAAAATGGCTCAATCAAGGAAAGAGTGAAGGAGATTTTTGAAGATGTTCGGCTTCTTATTACTCAAGTTCATGATATTGATACTCAAGTTGGTGATCTTGATGTTCAAAGTGATAGTGGCAAAAAAGTATCTTTTTTGAGTTGCCTTATTGAAAATATAATTTATTACGTCATAACCTTGATGTGATGTACATAGAGAAGAATGTTTACAAAAATTTTATCGGGACAATTCTCAATGTAAATAAAAGATCAAAAGATAACTTAAAGAGTCAGCTTAACCTAGTTAAAATGGGGATTCGACCTGACCTTCATTCGAAGTTGCTTCTTAATGGCAAATCCCAATTGCCTCTTGCTTGTTTTAAGATGTCTAGTTGAGAAAGATGTGTTTTGAAAGATTTTAAAAAATGTGAAAGTCTTAAATGGCTATACGTCAAATATATCAAGATGTGTGAATATGAAGGAGTGAAAACTTTTTTCATTGAAATCACATGATTATAACATTTTGATGCAGGACTTACTTTCTTTTGCTTTACGTTTATTAATGTCAAAGCAAGTCACTTTAGTGGTAATTAAATTGAGTAACATATTTAAAGCTCTTTGTGGGAAAGTTTTAAAGCTGGAAGAGCTTGACAAATTTTAAGATCGAGCCGTGATTACTTTATGCCATTTAAAGAAGATTTTCCTTCCAAATTTCTTCACTATTATGATGCATTTGGTTATCTACCTTTCATATGAAGTAAAAGTCGATGGACTGATTTATTATCGATAGATGTATCCTATCGAAAGGTATTATTTATTAATAGCTTATTTAGGTTGTTGGTGTTGATCATATCACTTTAGTTAAAAAGGTATATGACAAATGTTTTATGCCTTAAGTTTTTTGGGAAGTTAAAGTCTTATTGTTGCAACAAATGCTATCCAGAAGGTTCTATTGCTAAAGGACATTTAGCAAAAGAACATATGATATTTTGTTCTCATTATTTGAAAGATGTTGAAACGAGATTTAATATACCATCGAGAAATGTTGGTATGCAATATACTTACTTTACCTACACTTATCTTTTTGAAAGTTTTGAACAATCAATAGGCAAATTTGAAGTGGTGGAGTTAGATGATAACTCTTAGGCACAAATACATCGATATGTTCTTTTTCATAATGACTCAATTGGATTATTTTGCATGTAAGTTTTCTTGTGAGGAAATCATTCATTCTATTAAGCATAATTTATTGTATTTTTCTTATTGTTAATACTTTATCTTGATGCATGTAGTGAGTATAGAAATAATTTGAGAGCTCGTGCACATTATCAACGATCAAACGCTTGAGAACTTGATAAGTTGATCACCAAAAACTTTCATGAATGGTTAAAAGCAACTATAATTAATGCTGTACTTCCTATTATAAGAATTCTATATAGAATGCTTAGGGTATAAATAACATTAATAACATATATAATTATTTCCCCTTCATAAGTTTGGAGTAAAAGGCTCGTTAGTGAAAAGGTGAAATGTATTTCACAAGGTTTGAATAGAATTGTAAAATAATACAAAGATTTTATCATCAATGGATTTAGATTTCACACTAAATCTCGTGAGAGATTTAGAACATAAAATTTAAGAGTTGTTGTTACTTTATCAACTACTAGCTATGCTAGTGGCAAGAGCACAAACCTTTTAGATAGAAATGTTGACTATTATGGCATGATTAATGACATTTTTGAGTTGGATTATTATGGCAAGTGAAAATTTATCTTATTTCAACGTGATTTGGTTGATGTGAATAGTACTAAAGGTATTAAAAAAGATCAGTTTGGAATTACAATTATAAATTTTTCTCGATTAATTCATACCAGACAAAAACTCATTGATGAACCTTATGTTTTTTCTTCTAAAGTCAAACAAGTCTTTTATTTTGAAGACCCCAAAAAATTGGGTTAGTTTGTTGTTCTTTGTAATACACCTAGGGACTTATTTGAAATGGGGTTAGATACCAGAAGTGATGTTAAATATAGAACTAAATGTTTTCTTTTCGCTAAACAAAACTTGGATGAAAATATCTTCAGTATCTCTACTTAATAGGTTTGCGAAGATGTTAATGAAGACATTTATAAACCATGATGGATCATCCATATTTTGTAATTAGAGTGTTTAAAACATAATGTAATAAATACTTGTATGTAATTTACGTGGCATTCACTTTTGTATATTTATTGGTTTGCAAATCATACATTTCTTTTAATTTAATTAAATCAATATATTCTTTATATATCGTTGGTTATGATTTCTTGACTTATCAATATTTATATATATATTCTTTACATATGTTTTTATATATTCGCTTTTATAATACAGCTAAGTTACAATGTCGAGGAGTAGATTAAAGGGAATATATATATATATATATATATCAGAGATATTAGTTCATAAGCATTTGTGGCACCTATTGATCTTAGCCATGGACTAAATCCTCTGTAGGGGAATGTTCCTATTGTCAGTTCTAACTCTATCACTTTTAACCCTTCAATTGATACTGGTTCTAGCAATATGGGAGGTCCAAGTTTAGATAGTATCTCACCAATTGATTTTGCTTCTAATTTGAATATAGGTATCATAATCCTCATATTTAGATTTCAATTATAATCATTAAAGTATTGGTAATTTACTAATTAACTTTTTATTTTTTACAGTTGATAACAATGATTAACGTAAGACCAGAGGACGAATAACTTTGAAAGAATTGTTTGCACTATCTCCGAATAAGCATATTATAGTATCTGTAAACTCTGATAGGCAACCAATTGGTGAAGAGTCTCAACTCTTGGCTGAATTTTTAGGCATGATTGCCTATAATGGAATGAAATTACCTATTTATTATGAAACATGATATAAAGTTTCATCAAAAGTTAAGGTCGATGCTTTAAACTTTATTGAGATATTAATATAATTAATTACAGATAAAAAATTAATTAATTTAAATTTGGTTTATTGACTATAACTTTTTTTTGTATTATTATAGTCAAGATTTGTACTTGAAATACATACTTCATTGTGCTTAAGTCATTGAGAAAGAAATGGAAAGACTATAAGCATAATTTGAAAAAAAAAGTATTTTGATCAAAATAGTATTATAGAGGCCACAACAAAAAATTTATCTCGTGATATGATTAGGTGAAAATATGAACAATTAGTTAAATTTTGGTTCTCAAGAAAAAGAGAAGTATTAATTTATAACTTTTATGATTTTAGTTGGTAATTTTTGTATTTATACTATATACACAGTTATTTTTTTTGACAAAAAAGAGAAAAGATTGAAATTTGTAGTAGAAAGTTATAGAAATATAGCTACACAAGTGAATCAAAAAGAAAAAGTAAGTTTATGATATTAAATTTATTCGAATGATTGAACTTGATTTTCATTATTGATATGTGGTAAAAAGTTACAATTTATGTTTGTTTAAGACTTTTTGTGTCGTTAAAAGGTAAAAATATAAATTTACAGTTATTATTCTATTTTAACAGTTTTGATAGTTTCAATACATGATATTAAACTTGTCTAAATAATTGAATTTGGTTTCCATGATTAATATGTATGAAAATGTTGTTTATGTCTGTTTAGGACTTTTTATGCCGTTAAAAGGCAAAAATGTAAATTTCTTGTTGTTGTTTTGTTTTAATAGTTTGAATAAATTCAATACATGATATTAAACTTCTCCGAATGATTGAACTTGATTTTCATAGTTAATATGTGTGAAAAAGTTATCGTTTACATCTGTTTAGGACTTTTTATGCCATTAAAAGGTAGTAGTACGAATTTGTTATTATTGTTCTATTTTAACAGTTTAGATAGTTTCAACACACAATATTAAACTTGTTTGAATTATTGAACTTGGTTTCCACAATTGATATGTGTGAAAAAGTTATTGTTTACCTCTGTTTAAGATTTTTTATGTCGTTAAAAGGTAAAAATGCAAAATTACTATTGTTGTTCTATTTTAATAGTTTGGATAGCTTCAATACATGATATTAAACTTGTTCGAATAATTGAACTTGGTTTTCAAAGTTGATATGTGTGAAAAAGTTATTGTTTACCTCTGTTTAAGATTTTTTATGTCGTTAAAAAGCAACAATGTAAATTTACTATTATTGTTCTATTTTAACGGTTTGGATGGCTTTCATACATAATATTAGATTTATTCGAATGATTGAATTTGGTTTTACAGTTGAAATGTGTGAATTTACATCTATTTAGGACTTTTTGTGTCGTTAAAAGGTAAAAGTATAAATTTGCTATTATTATTTTATTTTAACAGTTTGGATAGTTTCAATACATGATATTAAACTTGTCCGAATAATTGAACTTGGTTTTTATTGTTAATATGTGTGAAAAAGCTACTATTTACGTTTGTTTAAGATTTTTTATGCCGTTAAAAGTAAAAAATGCAAAATTGCTATTATTATCCTGTTTTAATAGTTTGGATAGCTTCAATACATAATATTAAACTTGTTCAAATGATTAAATTTGGTTTCCATCATTGATATGTGTGAAATAGTTGTTGTTTATCTCTGTTTAAGATTCTTTTGTGCCATTAAAAGGTAAAAATGCAAAATTGCTGTTATTGTTCTTATTTAACAATTTGGATGGTTTCAATATATGATATTAAACTTATCCGAATGATTGAACTTGGTTTCCATAGTTAAAATGTGTGAAAAAGTTATCTTTTACATTTGTTTAAGACTTTTTATGCTGTTAAAAGGCAAAAAAGCAAAATTACTATTATTGTGCTATTTTAACAGTTTGGATGGTTAGATTCAATACATGATATTAAACTTGTCTAATTGATTAAATTTGGTTTTTATAGTTAAATGTGTGAAAAAGTTATCATTTACATCTGTTTAAGATTTTTTGTGTCGTTAAAAAGCAAAAATGCAAAATTGTTATTATTGTACTATTTTAACAGTTTGGATAGCTTCAATACATGATATTAAACTTGTCCAAATAATTGAACTTGATTTTCATAGTTAATATGTATGAAAAAGTTACTATTTATGTATATTTAGGATTTTTTGTGCCGTTAAAAGGTGAAAGTATTTGCTATTATTGTTCTATTTTAACAGTTTGGATAGTTTAAATACATGATATTAAATTTATCCAAATGATTGAACTTGGTTTTTATGGTTGATATGCATGAATAAGTTACGGTTTCCATGTGTTTAACAATAACATGTGTTTTTATGTAAGCAGATTTTAGATGGGTGAAAAAAAATTTAGATGTTGTGAAACTTTTTGATTAATCCACAACAAAAATAAATTGGATCTTATCCTTAAATGTTGAAATACAAGAAATTATGATAATTTGTTGGATTCGTTTTTGCTAGAGTAAGTAACATTTTTTACTTATTTAAATTATATTATGATATTAATTATTTAAACGTATAGTTTTATATGATTGATTACAAGAGAAAGCGTAAAAGAGAAAAGGGACTGTTGAAATTGAAAGGTTAGCATCTGATGGTTATGTTAGTATGCCAAGAATTAAAAAATTGAATTTTCATAGAAGTTGCCTAGAAAAGAAAGACATGATAGGTCTGAGGCCTTTAGATTAGTTCCAACACCATCATAGCTGACTATAGATGTAGCCTTTCAATAATTTTACCATTCTTCAACAAGTTAGTTTTCGCAAGATAATCTCCATATTAAGAAAAGGATTGCAAACTATGCAACAACGTTATCGAGCAAATGAAAGCAGAAAGAAACATTGAGCATGTTAGAATTGAATAAGAATGTGCTAAAATTGAAGGAAGAACGTCCAAGAGCGTGTAAGATTTTAGCCAGTTATTCAAACACTCTATGAATTTTGTATAAACCCACAATTTCTAGAACTATCTAGGTGATCTACTAACTCAGGTTATTATATTTAGTAATTATTTATATGTTTTAATATAAAAAATAGCTTATTATTAAGGGTTAAAACTTTGTTACTTTATTCAATAGGTTCTTAAGCACGCTTGTGACTAAGGTAAAAAAAAAAATCCTTAATCAAATAGCAGTGTTCCAAATTTATGCAGTCATCAATTTTATACATTTTAAATTTTTCGTTAATGTACTAAAATAATTGAGTATTATTGCAAGTATTAAACTTTGTGTTCCATCCATATTGAAACAAATTATGTATTTATAATATTTAGTTTATGGAATTTTAAACTTGTTTTATTTTTTTAAACATGTTCTATTTAATGATAATAATCAATATTAAAAAAAATTTTAAAAAAATAAATTGCTTAATTTAACGATATTTGTACCTAAAAGCATCGTTAAATGCCAAATTTAGTGCACTTTCTACTATAAATGTCACTAAATTTAATAGCGGTTTCTACTATAAACGTCACCAAATGCAAATTTGGTGACGTTTTTAAGAACTAACGTTATAAATTTAGTGGCATTTTCTGATACAAACGTCATTAAATTTAGTAATATTTGTTCTTAAAAATGCCACTAAGTTAGTGGCATTTTTTCTTAAATATCGCTATTTTTTCTGACGACGTCACTAAATTTGCATTTTTGAAAAATGCTGCGAATCTTTTAGTTATGTTTATAAACGTCGTTAAACGTGAAAAAAATGTCACTAAAGACCTAATTCCCTATAGTGTGAGTCAAATTGATATGGTAAGAAGCTTAAGTATAAACTCATGGCTCGGTTTCAAACGAGGAGAAGATGCCAACATGCAATTAAAAAAAATTAAGAAGACTTCCGAGGAAAGAAGCTGACAATTCCAATCAATGTTTTTCAACACGGCTAATGAAGAAAGTCGAAATGCGTTCAAACACTTTGGACAGACAGAACATGCAAAGTAGACAGATATCAGATATAAAATTCATTTTGCATCTTATCCCTTCACGTTTTCTAAGAAAAACCATTACCATCCCCACCATATAAAAATGATTATAGTCTATAGAAACAAAACCCAGCTTTCATTTTATTAAGAACAAGGCCAGCTGCTGTTTTAATTTGATTTTGATCACATGGCCAGGTATCAGTTACTTCCTCAATTCAATACCCACCAGGTTTCTGACTTTCCCATCTCTCAGATCTCAATTCCTTCAGAATTCCTCAGTGAAGCTGTGTTTGCAGGAGGTGAGCTGCATGCCTCTGTGATCTCCCCCTCTGGCCATTGGCGGATCCAGACCATGAACTAGGGTGTTCATGAACAATTCAAAAATTAGAAAATGATAAAATTTAAAGGAAAAATTTTCTCTGGACATACCCGACATTTTTCTGAACATCTTTTTTATTGATAAATTCATAAATTTGTTGGTAATTTTTTTCTGTTATAAGTGGACACCTCGAAAAGGAATCCTGGAATCCGCCTTTTTCCTCTAACTGGCTTCTTTACTGTTTATATGAAGTCGATGAACCTGATGGTATATTTCTTATGATATGCATGAACTTGCAGGGTAACTTTTGGGGTCTTGAAGCTGCTTTTGGGCGTGTAGAGGGAGTCCATAAGACCGCCACTGGATTGTGGAGTACCCTTAAGAAAACCTTTCGATACAGAGAGGAAACATCTAACATATATTTGATGATTCAACAGTTTGACAGCAATCCATCTTTACCCTGTTAACAATATTTTTAGGTTTGTGAAGGAAAAACAGGCCACACTGAAGCTGTAAAAGTCATTTATGATAAGAGAAAGGTCTCATTCAGATCACTCTGTGATTTCTTCTGGGAATTCCATGATTGCACCAACAAAGACTACCTTGTAATTATTTCTTCTCCCATATATTCAGCATTTATATCTATTTTTCAATTAATTATTTGGACTATAAGGACTTAATTTGAGCCAATCTTTTTTACATTTAAATCCATATAATTTTTTAAAAATAACTAAATGAATCAACTTATTAAATTATGAAATTCAAGTCTTTTTGTCGTTTACAAATTTTTTATTACATTACAATTAAGGTTATTAGTCATTGATTATATGCTCAGCTGTCATCATTAAATCTAGAATAAATTAATTAATTTGATACAGAATTTTGGACTTGCCACACACCAAAGGTCAGCAATCTTTTACAACGGAGAAGAAGAGAGAAAGCATGCCCAAGAGTCAAGGATCAGGTGGCAGATGAAATTGAACAAGAGGATAGTGACAAAAGCCATCCCTTTTAAATCTGAATTTTATATGGCAGAAAACCAACACCAAAAATACTACTTGCAGAAGAATTATAGGCTTTGTGAAAGCTTGAATTTGAGAAGCACTGAGCAATTTGCGGAGTCAAACATTGCTTGCAAACTCAACGGGTAAGATTTTTTTTTTTTTTTTTTTGTTTTTAATTATGAATCACAGTAATTTGAACCCATTTTTCATTTCGAATAAATAATACATGTATTTATCATTAATCTCATATTTAATGACAAATTTTGTATTTGAAAAAATGAACATTTTATGGATGTGATATAAGTCAACAAAACAAATAAACCAAAAAAAATGCACTAACCTGAGGGACCCTGATTCCCCAGACTCATTTGAGTCAATGGCCTTATTAAACACGTAAAAACATGTTACACATGTTGGAAGTGATCCCGTGGAGCGTGGCCTACCTCTTTTTTTGTTTTTTAATTCTTTTATTCAAAAGAAATAGAAAAATAAATGGTAGGTATTATAATTTACATCATAAATTTATTAAATATAATTTTTGAAGATTAAATTAATTAAAATTAATGGAATTTTATTTTATTTTTTTATTTTTCAGAAAGTCATGTTGTCCTTTACATGGCATTGAGATCTTCAATCACACTACGAATTTAAGTCTTTGTCTTTGTAACCGTAGAACAAGGTTACAAACTAGGATTAAATTAACATTCTTTTTGTTTTTCCGTTTTTTGGCCAAAGGATATAATTATATAAATTGGGCATAAAAGTCAAATTCCCAACAGCATTTTATATCTACAGTTTAAAATGAGGATAAAGTTCAGATTTACATCACAATCTTTGAATCAATGCAATTTTATCATTAATTAAGGTAAAAAAATTAAAATATTTTAAGAATATTCCTTTTATTTCCTTTCTAAAAAATATTTTTAAGGTTAATTTTTTATTAAAAGGATCCAAATATAAGATTAAGTTAAATCAAAACCGATTATTATCTCTAAAGTAAATATTCATTGAAATTATAATTATTATTAACAATTATATTTAAAAATTAAATTTTAATTAAAATATATTATTTATAATTTATATTTTTTAAAAAATTAAATTCAAACTTAAAACATCATATCCAAAATCCAAATCCAATCAAATTAAATTTGTGGGCTTGATGGATAGTTTGACTTGTGAATGCTTTTGCTTTTGATGATTTTTAATCAAATAAAATATATAGTAACGTATTATTATTAATTTTTTATTAAAATATGTATCACTTCTAACGATCCAAAATATTGTGTATCAATATCATAAAGGCCTGTTTAATCTTTCATTTAATGAAATAAGGGCAACTAATTTCCTAGGTCATTTTCCGTTTGGACCTGGAGTAAATTCCTGGTGGTCACTAAATTAATACCATTTTATCACTTTCCTCACCAAACTTTAATTTGTTCTTACTAAGGAGTAGTTTAATTAATAAATTGAAAAATTTAATACTATTTTTTTAATTATAAAAATTAAAATACTGATGATAAAAAATTTTCTTTGCATGTTATTGAAAATTAAAGATTGATTAAGTTTTTTATCAAATATTTTGTAAAAAGAAATATGATATTATATGGATTTTATCTTATTAACTTTAATTAAGGGCAAATAGGCATGTTTGACCTTATAATTTGGGTATGTTTTACTAAAAAAATAAAGAGATATAGATTAATATATTCTTCTCTATATATATTTAGGGTTCTAATTCTCATCTCTCTTTTGTCCTCCTTTGCTGGTAATTGTTACCAAATCTTCAGTATATTAGCTATGGAAGCGAGGTCAACCATTGATAAGCTGACGACATTTTTGCAAACAAAGGAGATGATGGCATTGCCAGAGGAAACCAGGTTAGTATGCAAAGAAATAATAGAAGTCCTTAGAAGAGATCATGAAGATGGAAGTCTCAAAAATTTTGAAGATCATTAATATAATCGTTAATGTAGTATAGTGTAATGTTTGAGGCAAAAGAACAAAAATTTAAGAATTATTTAAGTTTTTAATAGTTTGTTATTATTAATTTAGTTTTGAGTAATTGTATGAATCAAAAACTCAACATTGTTATTACAAGAATTGCAAATCTTTATGGACACTTTAATATTTTTGTCGAATTTATAGCTAGACAATTAAATTTATTTCGAATCAATTAAACCATTAAATATTTATTTTTATCAAATTAAATCTTTAAATATTTATTTTTACTTTAATTGAACTCTTGATTAAACGGAAATAAATGTTGATAGATAATCAATTTTTATCTAATAAGGAATTAATTAGTGAAAATAGAATTTTGAGAGTTTAATTAATTATAACAAAATGATAAGAGTTTAAATGATTACTAAATTTTTTGTTTGAAGACTCTTTTACCCTTTAATCATTGTTTAATGTAGTACTTAAATTTAAAAAAATTTTAATGTAATATTTGAATTATTAACTTGTTAACTAATGTGGTATTTATTTTTAATTAACTCTAAATGATGACATGCAATGGATAAATAATCATTTAAATACTTATTAGTTAATAAATTTATAATTCAAATAACATGTTAGAAATTTTTAAAATTTAAATGTCATATTAAATATTTAAATATAATTTAAAATTTATTTATAATATTATTTCTTAAAATAATAGACAGGGAGGAATACTATTGGGATTGCAAACATCGATTCCTTACCAAAAAATAATTACAAGTGTAATGAGAAAATTGAAGACGGGATCAACAAAATCAAACTGCAAGTCTACTAGAATTCCATTGCCAATCAGTGTGTAATGGTTTTGGACTATTGTATTTTCATTTTCTTAATCTATTACATTGTAAGTCTACTAGAATTCCATTGTTAATTGAAAGCTTTGGTGCAAGGCATACCACAGACAACGCAAAGAACATGTCACGTGATTTTCCCTTCTCTCTCTCCAAAATACAATAGAATGAGACACATATATCTATAGAAAAAGATTTATGCATGCACATTCTGTCGGAAATCAATCATGCAAATTCGGCGTATGGACGATGAAATTTTAAAATTTTAATTCTCCATCAATTGAATCTTACCATGATATTGTTTTAAATAAGTTTCTAACACAAAAAAAAAAAAAAAAACTTTACCTAAGGCTCTTTATAAATTCCGATGTGATTAATTATCAAAAAATAAAAATTTTTTAATTACGTTATAACAAATTTTTTATTAACCAATTGTCCAACTTCTAATAATATTTATACGAATAATTAGCCTATAATGGTATCAACAAATACTATCTAGCTAGGAATTGCCTCTTACATTCTTCTTACATTTCTAAACACATGAGAGTCATTCATGCACAGGAGGGACGTCATCTATACTATCTATACTAATCTATACTAATTATATTAAAATAATCCTAAATTGTTTATTGATTTAACACCTATATTTGGTTTTGGGCAGGAGGCTATTTTGTGGACTATGGATGTTTGAGGTTATTCGGCTTCAAATGTTTTGGTTAATTACCTTTTGTGTTATAAAAGCTGTATAAACAGCAAACAGCGAGGAAGATGGTGGCAAAATATTTGTCACTTTGTGTTTTAAACACTACATAGACAACAAATAATGGAGAAAATGGTGGCAGACTTTTTGATGATATAAAGGAAAGGAATATCTTTTGAACTTTTTTTTTTTTTTTGTAAAACCAATATTTAATAGCACGTAGTAAAAGTCTTTATTCTTCTACAAATTCCTTCGCATAATTTCTTTTTAGAACTAAAACTGCATTACACAAAAAAAAAAGTTTTAAACTTTATTCCAATCAAGTCCAACTTGATATTCCATTTTAATTTTTCACTTAAATATTTTTATTGTGTGATATTAGTTTCTTAATAGATTGGTAATAAATATGAATATTGTAATTCTTATTAATTAGAATTAGATTAATCAAACTCTTTTGCAATATTCATCCTTAATTTTCTAAATAATCCATTCATATTTATTGATTAAGATTAATATCCAACAATGTGTCATGATCACCAAAATATAAAAAGCGTCAAGAAGGTTTGACTAACTTATTTATGCATAATTTCTTAGCATAATTCATACCTTTCATTACTATATTTCAACAAAACTAGAGCATGGATTAGTGCATGCATCCAACCATAATAATTCTCAAATCTGAAAGCTATTAGCTTTTCAAATTATCTATGAATGTATTCAAAATTTCATTTCACTCAAGTTAGAGATTTCATGAGTTAAACCTTCTCAAGAATAATGACATATTTGCTGGATCACTTGGGGTGATAAATCCTATCTCGATCATTGCTCTATCTCCACATGATTCATGCTATACCTAAAATCCACCATATTAAACATCCTTGGTTAGGACTATGTAAGAATAGTATCAAAGTATAACACTTTTCATGCAAACTAGATAGTGATCTCAAGTAAAAGGATCAATTATGCAACTATCATGTGGGAATATTGCCATAATACTAAGTGATTACTAAATAGCATTTTCAAATTGGGTTATATTTGAATACTTGTTCTTGTAACAAGCAGTTGAATGTTTAGTTCACGTATATCCATACTTCAACTTACTTTACAAGAGCATAAACATATATCAATTTCAATAACTTTTATAGTATCAAATTCTTGATAAAGCATCAACTAGGAATAAATTTAGAAATAATACTTTTATGCAATGAAGATCTCATAATGAAAATTTTCTTTGTAATTCATTTGCAAAGAATATCTTATTCCATGAATTTTACTTAATAAGTAATTGTAATTATATATCAACTTGTAGATTAAAAAAATCTTAATTAATAAAAATAATGCTTAATATAACATATATCTCATAGCCAAAATGATTAATTATAGGATATCTACTAACACACTTATATGCCAACAGCACCTGAAAATGGACTCATTCAGTGCTTTAGATTAGCCTAACACTTGGACTGGTGCACGGACACTCAGTGCTCGAGTGCTAACCGCCCAAGCTGCTGCTAGACAAGGATGCACATTAAGTTTTTGATGGAAAACTAAACAGAAACAACAAAGATAGGCAAGAGTAAACTTGTATTACTCCAAGTTGTGGTGTGTAAAATGAAGGTGGGACACCTTCTATTTATAGGTGAAACTTCCTTTCATCAATGGTTGATATTGATCCTATCTTAAGGCTCATAAAGAGTCTAGATATTACAAAGGATTACATAGGATTACAATGAAAGTGTTATAATTTACATGGACTCTTATCAGAAAGGAGTTTGAACCAAGTTGGACTCCTTCTTCAGTAATGCCCACGCAGGGCCCCTCCTTAGGCCTATGCCTGGATCGATTTTGCCCATTCCTGGGCTTATTTCTGCATTTGCACCTAGGTTTGTCTGAAAGCTATTGAACTGGATCCCTTAGCCTGAGGTCTTAGAGCTCGTTTCAGTGCCTGCGCACCCATTATGGGTTATGGTCTTGCCTTTAAAACCTCTATTGAGCCTTTGGGCTTGTTCTCCCTTGCATTTTGACTTAGTCCCTTTTGCTTTAGAATTGCTCTCGATTTCGATGAGAACCCATTGGCTTGATCTTTCTTGTGAACTGTGACATTCTTCCTTACTCATTCTAGTAATGTCCTCATTGCTAGAGGGATGCTGCACTAAAACTGCATGCCCCTACGTAAATCAGCTTCATTTTTTGCCCCTCAAACTAGATTTTTCATGTTTCGATCCTATACTTGAACAAGTATTTTGCTAGTCTTCACTTTTTTCTCAAGTATTATCAGCCTTATGCTACACTGGTCCTTTTCATCTGCACATCTGATGTTTTTTTTGCTCCTTTTGAGTTGTCCATTACATATTTTTTTGAGGGATCTCGCTACACCTTAGGCCTCACATTGTGGCACTTCGTTGCATTTTCCCTTCATCTCCTGAAGAGGTTCTACCCTCTCAACATAATCATACAGCATCGGGCCTCATCATTTTGGGCTTATCTTGAAGCTCATCAGCATTACTACTTTTGCTTATGGATAGCTTTTCTGCTCGATTGATGGTTGAAAGCCTTGCACTTTTTAGGGCACTCCTTGACTCTGTACATATCGTCATGCAAAAATAACTCAAGGGCTTCTTCTCCTTACCCTTGTTAATGGTTCTATTGACCTTGCAAAATCTGGGCTTTCTTGTAGCTTTTTTTCTTCTGAAAACTATCACCTGTGTCTTCCCCACTCTAGCATTTTCCCCTAAGCCTTGGAGACTTAGTGCATTCAACTTGGGTATTCGATTCATAACAACACTTGCTTGACTTGACTCTTTCATGCCTCTTTATTGTAACACGATCTTTACCCTCAGACTTTAAACCATCCAAAAATCTCTTAGGCACCTCCACCCTAGGTTTTAAGCCTACACCAACAATTATGGTAGCTTGTAATGTAGCATAATCAACCTTGAGCCTTGCTAGCTCCTCTCGTAAGGTTGACACCATGGCCTTCAATACTTTATTCTACTGCATGATAACCTTCATTTTCTCATTCAATGATATCTTTTCCTACCTTTGAACCTATCCTTCAAATCAACAATGGTCACCTCACACTTTTGCAATCAAGTGCCTAGGGACATCACCATGTCTCACGATCCAAACTTTTTTTTTTTGCCTATAGGTAGGCATTCATCAAGGCCCTTATTCTGGCTTTCAGTCTAGTTTTTTTTGGCCATGTCATAGCCCCAAAACACATTATCAGTCATGAATACACAAAACCAAAAGGGATTATCTCAACCTTCTATAGCACTTCAGTGATCAGGTTTTAGCCCCAATGAATCAATGCACTAGTTTATTGGCACAGCACATCAACACACACACTATCAAGCACCAATCTGCTCACTGACTCACTATGCCTTGTACTCTTAGTTAGGCACCAGTCTGCATGCTTGCACAGCATGTCAGCACTCCAACAACATCACAACTGTAATGGGTTGAGCACTTGTTTTGCATTCTCGCATGCCTGCAGCTTGTGTATCAAGAGACATTTCACCAAAACACAATCATAGCAATGACTTAGAATGCCTGCACCATATGATTGAATGCCCGTACCATCTTGTTTGAACCTCTATCGAGGCTAATTGTGGTTCTAATAGCCCTTAGCACTAATCACCTCTTTTAGACTAGTTTTTGTTGTTGACTTTGAACCAGCTCTAAATCAGCTTTAATACCACTTGTCATGGGCTAAGAGTTAAGCTTAAGACTCATGTGGCTTTATGACTTGAAAATGGACTCATCTAGTGTTGAGGGCTACCCATTAAGTGTTTGATGGAAAGCTAAAGAGAAATAATAGGGATAAGCCCATAGGTTCTTGCTAAGACAGGGAGCAATTCTAAGGCAAGCGAAACTAAGTCAGAATGTAAGAGAGAACAAGCCCAAAGGTTCAATGGAGGCCCTAGGGATAGGACTATGACCCTGAATGGGTGTGCGGGCACTAAAATGAACTCTAAGAAATTAGGCCAGTGGATTTGTTTTGGTAGTTTTTAGACAAACCTAGGTATAGGTGCAAGTAGAATTGATCCATATATGGGTTTAGAAAAGGGCCTCATGCAAGTGTTACTGAAGGAGAAGTCTAACCTAGTTTAAACTCTTTTTTTTATAAGAGTGCATGTAAATTAGAACATTCTCATTGTAATCGTATGTAATCTCTTGTAATATTTAGACTCTTTATGAGCCCTAAGATAGGATCAATAGTAGCCTTTAATGTAAAGAGGCTTCATCTATAAGTAGAAGGTGCCCCTACCCTCATTGTACATACCACAACTTAGAGTAATAAAAGTTTACTCTTACTTATCTCTATTGTTTCTCTTTAGCTTTCCATCAAACATTTAATGTACAGCCTTGTCTAGTAGCAGCTTGGGTAGTTGGCCCTAGATTATTAAGTGTTTATGCATCAATTCAAGTATCAAATTGATCTAGGATGTCAAATAAGCCTATTCTCGGGTCTCGAAGTCACACAAGCTTGAATTTTGAGTCTCGACTCCTGACAAGGGTTAACTCAAATAACTAATATTGGTAGACTGAGCTCTTTTTACTAAAACTATCATATTTTAAGATATCCTGCTTAGAATTAAAATCTTTTTAATGCATTAAAAGCTAGACTTGATAAGGCTTTCTAATCATATATGGTAAACATCTTAATTCCTTGTATATTATTTGTAATAATTGTTGTAATTCACGTCATATGCTATTTCTAGACAATATGTATACCTTTTAGTGAAAATTAAATATGTATTCATAAGAGATTCAAAATTCAGTTTTGCTTTTTTTGTTGAAAAATAGACTTAATAACTTTTGCAAAATATAAGGCTCAATTTGTAATTCCTTGTATAAAATTTAAGATAATTTTTGTAATTCATCATTGATGCTACTGCTATGCAACCTGTATATCCTTAAGTAAAAATTAGACTACTCTTCATAAAAAATTCAAAATTCAATTTCTGTTTGTTTTGTTGAAAGTAGATTCAATGAGCACTCTAATAGTATATAATACTTATAACAATAATCTATCCATTGATATAGAATTTCATTTTAATTCATGTTGTAGATAATAACATCTCATCTAAAAACAAAATCTCTCCTTCGATCTTTCAAAACCTAAATTTTTACTTTCAGCCTTTAAAATCCACTCAATAATCATTAGTAAACCTTAATAACATAAAGTAAATAAAACTCAATAAGATAGCTATGCTTTTCTTTTCTATTTTACAATAACTAGGTTTTCTTTCTTAAAATACCTCTACTACTTTTCTTTAGTAATTAATCTCTTAACTAAATTAATGGGCTTTAGTAATAGCTTAGCCCAATTATTATTAGGGTTGGGGTATTACATTTTTCCTTCTTTATAAAAGTTTTCATCTTTGAAACTTGATTTACATTCATATCTTATTCCTTTATTTCTTAAATCACTTTCTCTTGTCGCATGATTATGTCATTAAACTTTTACAAAGGTAACAATTTTGTTCAAAACTTGTTCTTTCCAATCAACCATGTGAATAAAATAGTTCCAATATATTAAAACTTATATCATCCTTAATTTGTAAATACTCATATCCAACCACATAGCATTAAGAACATATTCTCTTACCATAAATTTGTAACATAGTATGTGTAATAGATATTTAAGGTGGCAAGATTTTTTTTTTGAACTTCTTTTGCTTTGCCAAAAACTTCAAATATCCTTACATAATGTCAACTTAACCTTCATTATCTTATAATCCTCAGAACACTTTTATTGATGACACATTTAAGTACAAATGATTAACCACTTGAAGCTGCAAATCTTATCTTTGAATTTGGACATAATTTTTTTACTTATTTTAAATCATTCATTAGGGAAAGGTCATGGTCTACAGGAACGACCAAGCTTAGGGGTTCTCATTGAGATAGGGAGTAGTTTTAAGACAAAAAGGACCAAGTCAAAATGTAAAGAAAAATAGGCCTAGAGGTTCAATAGAGGTCCTGGAGACAGGACCATGACCCATAATGCGTGTGCAAGTGTTGAAACAACCTCAGAAAACTTAAGCTAGGGGATTCAATTTGATAGCTTTTAGATAGACCCAAGTCTGAATGAAGGAGTAAGCTCAGGCACTGGTAGAATCGATCTAGGCACGAGCCCAAGGAGGGGTCCCAGCAAGCACTGCTAAAAAAAGAATACAACCTGGTTCAAACTCTTTTCTAATAAGAGTTCTTGTAAATTAAAACTATCCATTGTAATCCTATTTAATCTCTTATAATATCTAGACTCTTTATGAGCCTTATGATAGAATTAATATCAATCATTGATATAAGGGGGCTTCACTTATATATAGAAGGTGCCTCTACCCTTATTGCACACATCACAACTTGAAGTAATACGAGTTTACTTTTACCTATCTATGTTGTTTCTCTTTGGCTTTCCAACAAACATTTTATGTGTAGCCTTGTCTAATAGTAGCTTGGGAGCTAGCCCTGAAATACTAAGTGTTCGTGCACTGACTTAAATGTCAGGCTAATCTAGAACTTTGGATGAGTCTATTCCTGGATCTTAGAGTTGTAGGAGTCTAAAGCTTGAGTCTTGGCCTATGATAAGTGGTATTAGAGTAGGTTCAGAGTCTGTAGTAGAAGTTGGTCTAAAGGAGTTGATTAGTGTTGGGTGCTGCTGGAACCAAAATTAGCATTAGGAAAGGTTCGAACATGTTGGTGTGAGCATTTGATTGTGTGGTATGAGCATCCTAGGTCATTTTTGTGATCGTGTTCTGGTGAAACACCCTTTGGTGCACAAAGTACGAACATATGAAAGTGCAAAATAGGTGCTTGATTGATTGCTTGTTATGGTACTATGAGAGTGTTGGATGTTATAAGCCAACCTTATATAAGATCATAACTAGGCATAGGATGTCATAAGCCATCCATGTATAGGGCCATGATCGAGTTGAGGTGCCAAAAGGAAAGGTAAATCTTATATGCTAAGAAAAAATGTCATTATTTCAAACATTATAATAGTTCTTGGTAGCATAGATATAAAATTTTTCAAGCTTTTTAGAAATGGTGAGCAATTGGCTTATTCTTGGGCTACATCACTGGCTAAGGTATGTACTAGATCACCTATCTAAGGTTGCCCTTTTGGCTCCAATAATTGTGGGAAGACTTGATGCTTTTTTTGTATTTATTTTACTACTCTCGATATTAATAAAATATTTTTTTCTTACGGGAACACTAGGGGTCACCTTGGTGTGTTCCTATTATGCTCCAGTATATCGTTATGCATTCTTAAGATTAACTTGTAGCTGGCATTTAGATATCAAGTTATCCTTGGCTGACTTGAGTGGAACTGTTTATCCAAGTGTTGCACGATCTATGCTTCATTGAGAGAAAGCTTAGCTTGTGACATATGGCATCAGAGTATGGTTGAAAAGTGCTAGATAATAGATAAAATGGCTACAAGTGATGGATTTGATGACCCATAAAGGATTGAGAAGCTTGAGGCTATAGTGGCTGCCCTAAAAGCTTACGTGGTAACCTATGGTTGACTGAGAAAGATCAAGACAGTCTAGTGAGAGTTGTTTGATACTTTAAATAGCTTGGGTGATGATATCAGAGATGCTCTAAGCCTCTTTCAAAGAGAGTTTAAGGAGCTTAGGACCCAAGTGATTGTGCTATAAATGGCTGTGGCTAGATCAAGTTCTAGCTCGATAGATAAAGGGAAAAATGCCAAAGTGCCAAAGCCTCGATGTTATGAGGGGACAAGAAATGTCAAAAAACTTAAGAATTTTCTATTTGATACAGAACAATACTTTTGAGCTGTGCACATACAATCAAATTAGGATAAGGTTGTAATGACTTCAATGTACCTTGTTAGGAATGCCAAGCTGTGGTGGTGTTCAAAATTTGTAAATGATAAATGCCATATTAGAACTTGGACGAACCTTAAGAAAGAGCTAAAAGACCAAATTTTCCCTATGAATGTAGAGTATATGGCTTGAAGGAAGCTGTGAGAATTAGTGTAAATGAGAATGATGTGGGAGTTTGTGAGGAACTTTTTTATCCTGATGTTAGACAATAGAGACATGTCAAAAAAAGATAAGATGTTTTATTTCCTTAAGGGCCTCAAACTTTATGCTAAAATGAAATTGCAAAGATAAAAGGTGAAAGATGCAGCCACTGCTATGGTTGCCACCGAATGTCTTCATTACTATAACGATGGCCCCTAAAATGAAAGAACCCTCAATCAGTTTGTAGTAACTCCAACTTAGGCCATAATGAACTCACCTTTGAGTGAATGATTAACTAATAGGTCTTCTAATCAATACAATACCCAATTCAAGGTAAACAATGCATCAAATTTCAAGCTAAAGAAATTGTTAGCTTGCTTTTTATGCTAAAGGTCACATCGGGTGGCCGAATGCCCACATAGAGGTGCCTTTAATACCTTGAGAGCCTTTTCTCAATAGTTTTTTAAAGTGTTTGAAACTGTCGAGAAAGTTGAGGAAAAGCCAATAAGGATGGGTTCAATATAATTTCGTAATACCCTTTATACCCAACTAAACATGATAAAGAAAAAACTTAAGAGAGGTTTGATGTATATGGACCTGGTGCTTAATGGTAAAACCACAAAAGCCATGGTAGATATAAGTGCAATTGATACCTTCATCACACTAAAGAAAGTAAAAAGGTGTGGTCTGAAGGTTAATAATAACTACGAGCAAATGAAAATAGTTAACTCACTAACCTTTGCAATAAATGGAAGCTTAAAGAATGTGATGACCAAGTTGGGGCCATGAGAAGAAAATGTAGACTTCATGATTTTTTCTATGGATGACTTTGATGTTGTCCTAGGTTTGGACTTCATGATGTTGGCTCAGGCAATTCCAATCCCCACTACTAGTTGTTTATTGTTCTTGAAGGAATGCTTATATGTTATGTCAGGCACAGTCTTTCCCAAGGGTCAAAAAAATGATTTTAACATTACAATTCAAGAAAAAGGTAAAGAGAAGGGAGCCCTCTTATGTAGCCATGTCAATTTTCAAAGATGGGATCAAGTTGGAATTGATACTTGATAGAGTGCAAAAAGTATTGAAAGAGTTTAAGAATATAATGCCAGTGCAATTGCCCAAGGTCTTACCTGATCAAAAATCAGTGGACCATGAGATTGAGTTTTTTTCGAGAGTTAAGTTGTCAGCTAACGGCCTATATCGCATGGCTTTACCAGAGCTAGTAGAATTAAGAAACTAATTAGATAAGCTCTTACAATCTAGATTCATTAAACCATCGAAATTACCATTTGAAGCATCAGTGCTATTTTAGAGAAAGCATGATGAGTGTTTATGGTTATATGTGGACTATAAGGTCTTGAACAAAGTCAGTATGAGAAAAAATCCTTTTCCTTTTATTACAAATTTATTTGATCAACTAAGCTAAGCTAGGTACTTTTCTAAATTAAACTTGAAATCTAGCTATCATCAAGTTAGAATTATGGAAGGAGATGAGCTAATAACCATTTGTGTAATATGGTATGATGCATTTGAATTTCTTGTTATGCCTTTTGGATTACTAATGCCCCTGCCATGTTTTGTACTTTAATGAATTAGGTGTTCCATGACTATCTTAACAAGTTTGTGGTCATCTATTTAGATGATATAGTGGTCTATAGTTCTACCTTAAAAGAGCACCAAGAACACTTACATCTTGTATTTTAAAAACTATAAGACAATTAGTTGTATGTTAAAAAGAGAAATATGCATTTGCTTAAACATGGATTCACTTCTTAGGCCATATTGTTAAACAGGGCCATATTCAAATAGACATGGAAAAAGTTAGAGTTATTAAGAAATAGGAAACATCAAAGAATGTCAGTGAACTCCACTCATTTTTGGGATTGGCTAACTATTATAGTAGATTTGTGGAAGATTACTTTTGTATAATGATTTATTTCACTAAGCTATTGAAAAAAAAGTATAAATGGTGTTGGACAAGTGAATGTTAAAAGGTTTTTGAGGGCTTAAAGAAGCCATGATGACAAACCCTGTCTTGGCTCTCCCTAACATTAAGAAGCCTTTTTAAGTTCAAACAAATGTATCTGATTTCGCTATTAGGTGAGTGTTTTTGCAAGAATGACATCCAATATCATTGAAAAGTCAAAAGTTGAATGAAACCAAAAATAGATATACTATTCAAGAGAAAAAGCTCCTGGCAATAAGCTATTGTTTAAGAGCATATTGGCATTATTTGTTGGGTTCACAATTTGTGGTTAAAATGGATAATGCTGCAATTTGTCATTTTCACACCCAACTGAGGTTCACAACTAAATAAGCTAAATGGTAGAAGTTTCTAACCAAATTTGAATTTTGTTTTAAGCTCACAACTGAAAGAACTAATCTAGTGGTAGATACATTAAGTAGACGGGCAGAGTTGGCTACCCTTAAGAGAATCTCCCTAACAGTGGCTAATAAAGTCACGATAGATATCTATAAGCTAATTAAAGATAATTTAAAGAAAAACCACAAGCTAATGCCATCTTAAAGCTAGTAGAAGAAGAAAAGTCTAAGTACTTTTAATAGGAAAATGGGATCTTATTAACAAAAGGTCCTCAGTTGTTTATGCTAAAAGTATAAGGTCTAGAATAAATGCTACTGAAGGGATGCTATAACACACCGTAGATTGGTTACCTTGGATGGTAACGTACTTTGGCTTTATTAAAACAAGGCTATTACTGGCCTCATATGTAGTAATATCTGATGGACTATATGAAGACTTACCTCTTTTACTAAAAGGAAAAAGTTGAAAAAAAAGAAACTGACAAGCATGCTTGAACTGTTACTTATGCCTACAAGACCTTGGAAAAGTATATTATTTGACTTCATATCGATTTTTCCTAAGGTTCATGATCTTGGGTCTATTCTAGTGGTGATTGATCGTTTTGCAAAATATGCCACATTTATTCAAACCCAAAAGTGTTTCACCATGGAAGATACGATCCATCTAATATTTAAGCCTGCGATTAAGTATTGGGGCATTTCTTAAACCATTGTTAGTGATAGGGATAAGAGATTCACTAGTTCATTCTGAAAAAAACTTTTTCAGATCTTGGGATCTTATTTTAACATCTTTTTAAGTTATTACCCACAAACTGATGGTCAGACCAAATGATTTAATGGGTTATTAGAAGAGTATTTAAGATATTTTGTTTAAGTTAATCAAAAAAATTGGCCATTATTGGATATAGCTTAGCTTTGTTTTAATTCCAATAAGTGTTCTTCCACAAACAACATTCCTTTTAAAGTGGTCACTAGACAACTACCAAGACTACTGCATACATCTCTTAGCTTTATCAAGGGAAGAATCCATGAGCCTTCAACTTTAGTAAAGAATGGAGACAAAACACAAAAATTACATAAGCATACTTAGAAAAGGCATTAAAACACATGAAGAAGTGGGTAGATAAGGGTCGATGGTGTAACAATTCAAAGTTGGTAATCTTGTGCTTGTCAGACTAATGCCCGAACAAACTAGGTTCATAAGAAAGTGCAACCATAGATTGGTGTGTAAATATGGGGGTTTAGTAAAGCTCTTTTCAAAAGTGAGTAATGCTTCTTATAAAATTAACCCACCAAAATGGATGAGATGCATCTAGTGTTTCGCATGAGCAACTTAAAACACTATCATGTAGACCCTACAGATGCAAGTCATAGTGAATCAACTAGGGCTGTCATTACCATGATGCCACTATCAGAATGTTGACTTAAAGAGATTTTAGTTAACAGGGTGTCTTGAATATCTCAAAGAATAGTCTATAAATATCTAGTCAAGTGAGAGGGCTTAGGACCATAAGAAACTAGTTAAGAAAGAGACCATGACCTTGAAGCATTCAAGTAAAAAATTGAAGAATTTCAGGACAGCAAGTCGATGAGGGCGTCAACAGAATAGGTGAGGGAAGATATCATGAGCCAACTTTGTATAAGGCCATGACCTAGCATAAAATGTCATAAACCACCCATATATAGGGCTATGACTGGGTATAGGTGTCAAAAGAGAGGGTAGATCTCTTGTGCTAGGAAAAAGTATCTCCATTTCAAACATTATAATGATTTTTGGTAGTATAGATGTAAAATCTCTTAAGTTTTTTAGAAGGAGTGAGCAATCGATGTGTTGTTAGGCTACCTCATTAGCTAACGTACGTGCTAAACCACTTATCTAAGGTTGCACCTCTAGCCCCGACAATAGTGGGAAGATCGATACTCTTTTTGTACTTATTATACTATTCTTGAATTAATAAAATATTTTTTCTTATGGAAACATCTAAGGTCACCTTGGTGTGCTTCCATTATGCCCTGGTGTATCATTATGCATTTTTGAGATTAACTTGTGGTTTTTTGTTTGCTTATTCAGATATTAAGTTATCTTTAGCTGACTTGAGTAGAAGCATCCATCTAAGCGTCACATGGTCTATTGCTTCATTAAGAAAAAGCTTAGCCCATGACACTAGGCATGCTGTACAAGTGTGCAAATTGGTTCCTGATTAAAAGTGTAGGGCATGCTAAGCTAATTTGTAGATTAGTGCCTAATAGTGTATGTGTGCTGATGTGCTGTGTTGATAGATTGGTGTGCTAATTTTCTAGGACCAGGCCAAATCATTAGAATGTCATAAAAGGTTAAGGTAATCCTTTTTGGTTTTGTGCATTCGTGACTAATAGTGTGTTTTAAGACTGTGGCATGGCTAAAGAAAACCAAATCGAAGGCTAAAGTGAGGGCCATGATGAGTGCCTACCTATAAGCAAAAGGAAGTAGACTAGATCGAGCGATATGGTGATGTCCCAGAACACTTGACTATAGAAGTGTGAGATGATTGTTGCTAATTTGAGGGATAGGTTTGAGGACAAGGAAAGATCTTTGATCGACTATGTTGTGAGCTGCCCTAGTTGCTGGTGTACATTTAGGACCCAAGGTGAAGGTGCCTAAGTATTTCTTGGATGGTTTGAAGTCAAGGGTAAAGAACATACTACAATAGAGAGCTATGTGAAAGTTGAGTCAAGCCCGTGTTCTTGTAGAATCAAAGACTCAGGTTGAGTACACCAAGTGTCCAAGGTTTAGGAAAAAAGGTAAAAGTGGGGGAAACACTAGTGATAGTTCCTCAAAGAAGAAAAGGTTATGAAAAGGCCTAAATTTCACAATGCTGACAAAGCCAATGGTAAGGGTAAGGAATAAAAGCGCTTGAGTTGCTTTTTTTATGCCAGTTTGCATAGGGTCAAAGAATGCCCAAGGTTTGTGAGATTTTCAACCATTAACCATACAGAGAAGCTATCTGTAGGTAAGAGTAATAACAATAATGAGCACTAAAAGGAGCTTAAAAAGATGTGGCTCAGTGCTTTTCAAATCTATCAAGAGGGAAAAACTTTTCTAAAGGATGAGAAAAAAGTGGCAGTAAAATGCCATAGCATTTATCAAGGTACAACCAGATCCTTCCAAAAAAAATATGCAATGAACAACTCAGAAGAAGCTAAAAAAGCATCTGATGTGCAGATGAAAGGGACTTGTATAGCATTGGGTGATAGTACTTAAGAGAACCATAAAAATAAACGGAGTACTTGTTTAAGTATGGGATTGAAACATGGGGATTCTGGTTCATAAGGTAAAAGAGAAAGCAAACATGTGAAAGGGCTTACAGTCTAAGTGCAGTATCCTTTAGCAATAAGGGTATTGCTAGAATGAGTGAGAGAATGTCATGGTCTGCGAGAAAGACCAGGCCTAAGGGTTCTTTTTGAGATATGAGGTAGTTATAAGGTAAAGGGACTAAGTCAAAATGCAAGGGAAAATATACCTAGAGGTTTAATAGAGGTCTTGAAGGCAAGATCATGACTAATAAAAGGTGCATGGGTGCTAAAATAAGCTTAGAGAGCTCAAGCTTGGGGATTCAGTTTGGTAGCTTTTAGACAAACCCAGAAGTGGGCCTAAAAAGGGGTATTGCATGGGTATTGTTGAAGGAAAAGTCTAACCTAGTTCAAACTCCTTTTTGATAAGAATCTATGTAAATTAGAACTATCTATTGTAATCCTATGTAATCTTTTATAATATCTGGACTTTTTATGAGCCCCAAGATAGGATCGATATCAATAATTGAAGTAATAGGGCTTCACCTATATATAAAGGGCTCTTCTACCCTTATTGTACACACCACAACTCAGAGTAATACAAGTTTACTTTTGCCTATCTTTATTGTTTTTGTTTAGCTTTTCATCAAATATTTTATGTACAGCCTTGTCTAACAGTAGCTTAGACAACTAACCCTAGAGTACTGAGTGGTTGTGCATCGATCGGAGTATCAAGTTAATCTAAATGTTGAATGAGTCTATTCTTGGGTCTTTAAGAGGCACGAGTCTAGAGCTTGAGTCTTGATCGATGATTGTCATGGGCTTATGACTTATGCTAACACTCCATACGATTTTAAGTTGGACTACCTTTTTGTATGCCTAAGTCGACCTAAAAACATTCTTGATGAATGAGTACTCAAAAGAATACTGAAAGGCACTCTAAAACTAGAAAAGCCTGGAAAGTAAGAGATACTTGGAAATATTGTAACTTATATTCACTTAAGTATTTCTATACATCAAATAATGGTGAAGAAGCCTTCTAATTATAGTTGAAGCCCTTATAAATCAATGGCTAAGATTGACTCAATCAATGGATATTATAGAGTCCAAGATTACAAAAAGATTGCAAGAGATATATAGTAAGAGTTTGAATTTTGTAAGGAACTATCCTATCATTGAGAGTCTACAAATCCTTCAAGTTCAGTCTATTGGGTTTATTTGGGCTTGGTGCTTTATTGGGTTTACTAAGGCTTGGTGCACCTACACTTGGGCTTGGTTTACTTATACTAAGGCCTAGTCCATCTGAGGCCCTTTTAGAAGTGTTTACCTTGGTTTGAGAAGCTTGTGTGGGTGGTCATTGAGGTTTTTATGCTTGTGTGTGCATTTTGCATTCCTGTTATAAGCCTAGGGCTTAAGCCCTCATCACTGGTGCCTGGGCCTTGGTTGCACCCATACTGGCCGTGACACTCTCTCTATCTAATTTAGTGATGCCTTCATCATATGCTCTAAATGAAACTAGTTAGTTTGGTCCTTAAATTACCAAAGATCTTTAGCTAGTTCCCAACTTGCCTCATTATTGGGAAGTCCCTTCCACTGCACTAAATACTCAAGCCTTGGCTTATAATTTTGTCATCTCAAAATCCTATCAGCTAAAATACACTGGATTTATTTGTCATATGAGGCCGTCATCCTTATGGGTGCATGCTGTGACTTTGCCTGTGTTGGATTCTCTTGATCCTCATGAAATAGCTTTAACATGTTGACATGAAAAATTAGGTGTACCTTAAGCTTCGATGGCATTTTTAGGTTATAGGTTACCTTGCCTACTATTTTTAGAACTCTAAAAGGTCCTCGTATCTTTGGACTAAGCTTTTATGCATGACCTTATGGTGTAAGACTGAGTGCAACTTTACCATCAGCAAGTTCTTAGCTTGCTATTGCATATTTCGTCACTTGTGATTTGTCCACTTTTTGCTTTTCTTGGCTGCTTTGTGTAGACAGATTCTTTCAAGGTTTGCTTGCTCCTACTAAATTTTTGTAAACCTATAAGTTGTTGGATTAGGTCCTGTGTAGCCCACTATAACAAGTTACTTCTAGACTTAGAAGAAGCTATCTCTCAAGTAGGCTAGATGGCATGATTTCCTTGCAAAGTTTGATTTTAACATGGAGTACAAGCCTTGGAAGGCTAACTTAGTGCTATTGCAAAAAATAAAAGGCAATGCTTACTACCATCAGCTAACTTGAAAGTTCCCTAGTGCTATGCATTAAAGAGGGACTAGCCCATGATCCTATAGCCAATATGTTCATGGAGTATGCCCAACAAGGTAAAACCAAACATTTTTGGTTGAAGAATGACTTACTTTTCACTAAGAGGAATAGGTTATTTATGCCACTACATGGGAAACTCGATAAAGAAGTTATGTAGGAATGCCATGACTTAAGGTGGGTTCGCCACCCTAGAATATACAGCACCTTAGCATTGGTGCAAGACCAATATTACTGGCCTTACATACAAGATGACATTAAAGACTATGTCAAAACTTGTCTTATCGTTAGTAAGACAAGGTGGAGTAGAAGTTACTAATTGATCTATTAGAGCCATTACCTATACTAGAATGGCCATAGGAAAGTGTTTAATTGGATTTTATAGTCAAACTACCCAACTCAGATAGGTTTGGGAGCATTATGGTAGTGGTGGATAGATTTTCCAAGTATGAAACATTCATTCCAGCAATCAAGGAATGCCCAGTCAAAGAGGCAGCTTGTTTATTCCTAAATAATATGGTGAAGTATTGGAACATACCATAGATCATCATTAGTGATTGGGATGAGCGCTTTTACTAGGTGGTTCTAGACAGAATTGTTCAAACTGTTAGGGTCATACTTGAAAATTTTCACCAGCACATACCTATAAACTGATAGGAAGACCTAGCGAGTTAATGGTCTATTGGAGGTCTACCTCGGCACTATGTTAGTGCAACATAGCAACTAGCCCAAGTTGTTGGATGTTGCCTAGTTTTCTTATAACTTGTAGTAGAGTAAGGTGACAAACCAGAGTCCATTTGAGTTTGTGACAAGTCATTAGCCATCATGGGCTGAGACTTAAGCTCTAGACTCGTACAGCTCTAGGACCTGAGAATGGACTCATTTGGCACCCCAAATTAGCCTAACACTCAAACCAATGCATAGACACTCATTACTCCAGGGCCAGCCACCCAATTAGTTGTTAAACATGGTTGTATATAAAGTGTTTAATGGAAAGCTAAGCAGAAACAACAAAGATAGGTAAAAGTAAACTTGTATTACTCTAAATTATGGTGTGTAAAAGATGGTGGAAGCACCCTTTATTTATAGGTGAAGCCCCTTTACATCAGTGATTGATATTGTTTTTATCCTAGGGCTCATAAATAGTTTAAATATTATAAAAGATTATATAGGATTACAATAAGAGTGTTTTAATTTACATAGACTCTTAGCAGAAAAGAGTTTGAACAAGGTTGGACTTCTCCTACAATAGTGCTCGCACATGCCCCCTCATTAGGCCTAGCTTTGATTGGTTTTACCCATGCATAGGCTTACTCTCACTCCTATGCCTAGGTCTATCTAAAAGCTATCAAACTGGATCACCTGGCTTGAGCTCTCTGAGCTCATTTTAACATTCGCACATCAATTTTGGGTCATGGTCCTACCTTCAGTACATCTATTAAACATTTAGGCCTATTCTCCCTTGCATTCTGACTTGGGCCCCTTTACCTTAAAACTATTCCTTATTTCAAAAAGAACCCTTAGGCCTGGTCCTTCCCACATATCGTGACATTTTTCTCCATTCATTCTGGTAACACCCTTATTGCTAAAGGGATGCTATAACTAGACTGCATGCCCTTATACATGTTGGCTTTATCTTCTGACCTACGAACTAGATTTCCCATGTTTTGGTCTCATACATGAACAAGTACTCCATTGGTCTCCACAGTTCATCTAAGTATCATCAGCCCTATGTTACACTAGTCTTTTTCGCTCACATGCCAAATGCTTTTTTTGCTTCTTCTAAATTGCTCGCTGCATATTTTTTTTAGAAGGATATGGCTGAATTTTAAGACTAATGCTATGGCATTTCACTACCATTTTTTGCTCATCTCCTAGAGAGGTTCCGCTCTTTTGATAGAATTAAAAAATATTGAGCTGCATTGTTTTAGGGTTTTTGTCATGGGCTATGAGCTTTTTAAATCGAAACCACACGTCCGTGTGGCACAAAGACTACTCATAGTTAAAGTCAGCCTTTTTTGAGTCCATTCATTCATGGACAACTCCATCAAACTTTCAAGCTGCATGCTCATGAGCTCTTACTAGCTCAGACCCTGTAGGGTTGCACATAACATTCTTAAACTCAATAAGGAGAAACCCAACTCCCATCATCTCATTAGCCTATAATTCTTAAGATGACCTCGAGCACCCATATCTGCCTGTAGACATTAAGGTCTAGAGTACCAACCCGTCTTACTCAGAAAAGTGTACAGCACTAGTTTTTATAATATTATCTCATTATAGCATGGTAAGAACCTAATACCATGCCCACCCTAATCATCCGCAAGCTCTCTAGAACCCAAAGGCACAACACAAATGTTGGTCAGCAGCCAACCTTGAGCCACACTAGGCTCATCTCATCCCACAAAACTTCTATCTTAGGGCTTCAGCCTTTAGCCTCACTTTAGGTTGCTTGCACGTATAATGAACACACAACATCATGCCTATCTCACCTTGTAGAACTTAGGTGTGCCACCTCAGTTGTAGCCCATCTTTATCGAATGACCACAAGGGTCTAACAGCTACTTGTCTACTAACCCGCTCATCCCTCAGGCTCAATAGTGCCCCTCATATGCAACACCATCTCATGGTCCTTGGTTACTCATCGATTTGACTCAATGAGGGGAAATCGAAAGGCATTGTGAATGCTAACGTTTAACCCATAGTTTACTGCTAAAGCATGATATGAAACCCACTAGCCTCAACTATCCCTAAGTTTACCATGACCTAAGAAGACACTGTGCCACACTCATAACCTGATGATACTCACCTATTTAGACACCACTGTACCTAAGAATAGCTCATTTTAAGCTAGCAAGACCTCGCTTGCTTGCTAGCCAAGGGAGTGGTAAAGAGTTGAAATCAGACGTCCTTCTATAAAGAGCGTAAAAGATTTCTTAGCTATGATACCAAGAATTGTAAGCATGTTTGAAATGGGAACACTTTTCTTTTTAATCATCTTTGGGACTTTTTCAGCCAACTCAAGGTTTAGTGACCTACTTCTTGGCCACCATAATACTAGTATTCCACTTATTGCTTCACTAACCCATTTGAAGGTGCACATACATAGCTTTAACTGATAGCACCTAACTGACAACCAAGCTCTAGGGAGCCTACACATTGGCTCACATTTACCTACACATTTTAGGACCAAGGCTTACACTACACGCACATTTGATCAGCAACATGCTACTGAGCTTACACTACCAACCCACTTCTTTAAAACACTATCCCAATCATAAAGCCTTGATCGCTGTTCAACTTAGTGTCAGTCATGGCAAGACTAAAACACACTAAGGGCTGACCATGATACTCTTTTTGAAGCTCATCATCGTAGTTACTTTTGCCTATAGACAACTTCTTTGCTTGATTGATGATTGAAAGCCTTTTAAACCTTGGGTACTCTTTGATCCTATACAAATTAGCACATAAAAAGCAACTTAAAGGAATCTTCTTCTTGCCCCTACCAGTAGGTCTGTTGGCTTTGCAAAATCTAGGCTTTCTTGTAGCCCTTTCTTCTCTTGAAAACTATCACCATTATTTTCTTGACTTTGGACTTTTTCTCTAGGCCATTGAGACTTGGTGCACTCAACTTGAGTCTTTAATTTCATAAGAACACTAGCTTAACTCGACTCTTACACATCTTTTCATTGTAGTACAGTCTTTACCCTCAATTTCAAACCATCCAAGAAATGCTAAAGCACCTTTAACTTGGGTCTTAAGCTCACATTACCAACTACAATAGCTCGCAACAAAGCATGATCAACTTGGTAGCTCATAATGCAATGTGATCAACTTTGTGCCTCATTAACTCTTTTCACAAGGTTGATACTATAGCCTCTAGTGCTTCATTCCGCTACACGAGCACCTTTACTATCTTAGTCAAAGATTCTTCACTATCCTTGAATCGATCCCTCAAATTAGTACTGGTCACCTCGCACTTCTACAATCGAGTGTCTAGGGACATCACCATGTCTCTTGATCTAGCTTTCTTCCTTTTGCCTGTGGGTGGGCACTCATCAAGGTCCTCACATTGGCCTTCGATTTGGTTTTCCCTAACCATGTCATAGCTCAAAAACACACTGTCAGTCATGAATGCACAAAACCAAAAGTGATTACGTCAACCTTCTGTGGCACTCTAGTGATTTAGTCTTGATCCCAGCAAACTAGCACATCAGTCTGTGGGCACAGCACACCAGGACATATATATGGTCAGGCACCATTCTGCATGTTATCTTACCACGTCTTGCACTCTCGGTCAGGCACCAATCTGCACACCTCTATAGCACGCCCAACATTATCATAAAACCACATGTTGTAACAATTTTAGAGACCGTTAGACGAATTTGGAAAAACATAGAGTCGTCATCGATATTTTTTGGCTAGGTGTGATTGCTTACCTATTAAAACTTACCTTCTTAATAAATTAATTAAAATTTATTAAAAATAATTTTTGAGTCTATGAAAATAGTTTGAGTCCGGAAGTATATTACACATGAGAAAGGATTAGCACCCCCATGATACTCATTTAAAATGGTACAAATTAATTATGTGTTATCTTTTAATGTTAATAAAAATGGTCTTAATTTTGGTATTAAAAATTAATATTCTTAATTTTCTTTAAAAACATATTTTTATTTTTAGTGAGCTTGAAAATAAACAAGAACCTTATATTGAAAAATTCTTAAAAATATTCCAATACGCTGACAATATTAAAAGGAATCATCTCACCTAAGGAATTTTTAAGAATCACTACTCGAAATTCTTGAAAATCCTATCTTTGGTGGTTCATATTCATTTCCAATAGTTATTTAAAATCTTGAAAAAGCTCCTCTCAACAGAGGCTCAACAACTTTAAAATCTCATCTTGAAAAGGGCTCCTCTCAGCAGAGGCTCAATAACTTTAAAAATTTTATCTGAAAAAGCTCATCTCAACAGAGGCTTAACAACTTTAAAATCCATCTTAAAAGGGGCTCTTCTCAGCAGAGGCTCAACAACTTTAAAAATCTCATCTGAAAAAGCTCCACTCAACAAAAGCTTAATAACTTTAAAATCCATCTTGAAAAAGGCTCCTCTTCGCAAAGGCTCAACAACTTTAAAATCTCATTTGGAAAAGGGCTCCTCTCAGCAAAAGCTCAACAACTTTAAAAATTTCATTTGGAAAAGCTCCTATCAGCAGAGGCTCAACAACTTTAAAAAATTCTCATATTGAAAAAAGCTCCTTTCAGCAGAGGCTTAACAACTCTAAAAATTCATCTTGAAAATGGCTCATCTCAGCAGAGGCTCAACAACTTTAAAATTTCATTTAGAAAAGGGCTCCTCTTAGCAAAGGCTCAACGACTTTAAAAATCATCTTGAAAAGAGCTCCTCTTAGCAGAGGCTCAGTAACTTTAAAAATTTACTTTGGAAAAGCTCCTCTCAGCAGAGGCTTAACATCTTTAAAAAAAAATTCTTATCTTGAAAAAAGCTCTTCTCAGCAGAGACTCAACAACTTTAAAAATCTCATCTTGAAAAAAGCTCCTCTCAGCAAAGGCTTAACGACTTTAAAATCTCTTTTCGAAAAGCTCCTCTCAGTAGAGGCTCAACAATTTTAAAATCTCATCTTTTCTCAAAACTGAGTTCTTTTCTTTTAACAAGTAAATTTTTCTCTTTTGAAATCTTTTGTTTGATCAGAAAATGGAAAATCTCTGTTCTTATTAAAACTATTCATGGATGCATGTACTGAGTGCTCCAAATGTAATGCATGTAGTGCAATTAAAATTATTCATTGTGGTAAAAAGGTTCTCAAAATCTCTTGCTTTTGGTTTCTTTTATCAGAATTCTTATATGACCAATCTGTTTATAATATTTTTCTTTTTCAAAAGTTTGCAACATCAATGTCTTGTCATGCTTTTCTCATCCTTTTTCATTTGCCTTTGTCAACTTTTTAAAAAAAGTAATGCTAAGATCTTTCATGTTTGTTTTTCTTTTCATCATTTTAAATCCAAGACCAATAAAATGCAATCACACATTTTTTCTATTCATGTGGAGGATAAAAAAATGAGAATAAAGGAATGGATAGGTGTTATTTCCACAGAAAAGATAGCATATTGGTCACAAGTGCATGGCAAAGTATTTGAGTTGAAACAAAGGTGCCCAAATGATGATCATAAGATAATCATGAACAAAATATTCTCAGATTCTTTTTCTAAAACTAAATTAGATGACTTCCTTGATCATTTAGAGTTCATCAAACTACACTTGCCCCTATATTGTGGAATGATGCTTCTTCTTCGCATCCAAGCCGCCTTTTTTTAGGTTTTCAACTTCAGATGAGTCATTATTTTTTCATGTTTTACTTTTTTTTTTCTTTCAAGCAAAATATTTTTTCATAGCATCTGAGTTTATCAGAGTAGGTAAATCACTTTCGTCCATCTCTACCAAAATTAATGCCCTACTAGAAAAGGCCTTTTTCACCACATACAGGTCTTCCCAATTTGGTGTCCATTTTTATCGATTATCATGTTGATTTGGAAGGATCCTTTTCAGCACTAAATCTCTTCCCTTAAAGTAACGGGGATAGATTTTCTTATCATGTGCTCTCATCATTCTCTTTTGATATAATTGACCATGACAAAGTACTGTAAGTCTTTTCTCTTCAATGAGGTTCAATTGCTCGTAGCGATTTTGAACCCATTCTACTTCTTCTAATTTTACCTCTATCAGAACTCTCAGCGAGAGAATTTCCATTTCGACCAGTAGCATAGCTTCCATTCCATATACCAAAGAGAATAGAGTGGCCCCAGTAGATGTTCGGACTGATGTTCTAAAAGCATGCAAAGTAAAAGGCAACTTCTTATATTAATCTTTATAAGTATCAGTCATTTTTTTTGGATTCTTTTGATATTTTTATTTATAGCTTCTACTGCCCCATTCATTTTTGGACGATATGGAGTCAAATTATGGTGACGAATCTTGAACTGAGTGCAAACTTCATTCATCAACTTGCTGTTCAAATTTTTGGCATTATCAAAAATAATTGTCTCTAAAATTCCATATCTACATATTATCACCCTTTTATGAATTGTATACCATAAATCGGGTCACACTAACATATGATGTGGCTTTTACCCATTTTGTAAAGTAATCAATCATCACAAAGATAAATCTATGTCCATTTGAAGCTTTTGGAGTGATGAGACCGATGACATCTATACCCTACATAGAGAATGGCCATAGAAGAGCCAAAACATGTAACGCTGTTGGAGGAGTGTGGATCTTGTCAGCATAGATCTGACATTTATGGTATTTTCTGGCATAATCAATGCAGTCACTTTCAATTGTCAACCAATAGTATCCAGTCCTCATAATTTATCTAGCTATCATATGACCATTTACATGTGCCCCACAAACTCCATCATGCATTTCTTCAATAATCCTCTTCACTTCAGCTGCATTCAAACACCTTAAGACTACTTATCTCGACCCTTTTATAGAGGACGTCTCCATCAAGAAAGAAACTAATAGCCAACCTTCTAATAGTTTTTTTCTTATTTTCTTTTACATGTTCTGGGTATTGCTAGTATTTAATGTATTGTATGATGTCATGATACCATGGCTTCCCATCAACTTCTTTTTCAACATCTGAACAATATGCTGGTTCATTCTTCACATCCAACTTGATGGGTTGGATTTCAGTATTTGCATCTATTTTAATCATTGCAGGTAGAATAGCCAGTGCATCAGTAATTTAGTTTTTCTCTCTAGGTAAATGCTCAAATTAAACTTCTTCGAATTGTTTAACCAATTATGAAATGTACTTATGGTATCATATCAACTTGGAATCTTTAGTTTCCTATTCTCTTCATAACTAATAGATTACTAGAGCTGAATCTCTAAACACATCTAATACTTTAATTTTATTTTCAATTGCTGCTTGCAGACCCATAACACAGGCCTCATACTCGGCCACATTATTTGTGCAATTAAAATTTAACCTGGCTGTAATGGTATAATAGTGCCCATCAGGAGATATTAAAATTACCCAATACCATGACCCACAGCATTAGCAGCTTCATCAAAATACATCCTTCAAGACTCTTTAACAGGTTCATTTTCTTTAATGGCTATCACATCTTCATCAGGGAACTCCAAGTTTATTGGTTTATAATTTTTAGTAGTACGATCAGCAAGGAACTCAGCTATGACATTTCCTTTTATAGCTTTTTGAGTCACATAAATGATATCATATTCTGAAAGCATAACTTGCCACCAAGCTATTCTTTCTATCAATAAGGGCTTTTCGAATATATACTTAAAAGGATCTAACTTTGCCATGAGCCAAGTGGTATGATAAAGCATACATTGTAAGGGCCTTCGAGCTGTCCAAGCTAATGAACAACATATCTTTATATTTGGACTCATAATCAGTGAATTTTTTACTCAAGTAGTATATTGCTCGTTCTTTCCTGTCAGTTTTATCTCTTTGCCCCAACACACATTCCATTGAATTTTTATGCATTGTTAAGTACAAGATCAAAGATTTTTTTGAGATTGGCGGCACCAACATAGGTGAATTTGAAAAGTATTCTTTGATCTTATCAAAAGCTTCTTGGCATTCATCATTCCATTCTCCTGGATCATGTTTTCTGAAAAGCTTGAAAATAGGATCGCACTTATAGGTGAGTTGAGAGATGAAATAAGCAATATAGTTCAGTCTCTCTAAGAAACCTTGCACTTCTTTTGGGGTACGAGGAGGAGATAAGTTTTGGATGGCTTGTATCTTATCCGGGTCCATTTTGATTCCTCTTTCACTGATCACAAAGCCCAATAGTTTTCTTAACTTGGCACCAAATGTACATTTAGCAGGATTCAACTTCAGCTGAAATCTTTTCAACTTGTCAAACAGCTTTTTGAGATTGACTATATGATCTTCTCTTTCACGAGATTTCGTAATCATATCATCCACATATACTTTTATTTCTTTATGCATCATGTCATTGAAGAGAGTCACCATTGCTCTTTGATAAGTGGGACCAGCATTTTTCAACCCAAAAGGCATGACTTTGTAATAGAATGTACCCTACATGGTCATAAATGTAGTTTTCTCCATATCATCTCGAGCCATCTTGATCTGATTATAGCCTGAGAAACCATCCATAAAAGAAAATGTGGAATGCCTAGCAGTATTATCCACTAGAATATTGATGTGAGATAGAAGAAAGTTATCTTTAGGGTTTGCCCTATTCAAATCTCGATAATCGACACACATTCTCACTTTTTCATCCTTCTTAGGAACTGGCATTATGTTGGCTACCCATTCAGGATATTTTGCCACTTCTAAAAATCCAGCATTGAATTGTTTTTTCACTTTTTTTTTTAATTTTCAGCAGCATTTCTGGTCTCATACGTCTTAGCTTTTGCTGTATCAGCTTACATCCTGGTTTTAAAGGTGACTTATGCTCTACAATATCAGTACTGAGTCCTGACATATCCTGATAAGTCCACGTGAACACATCTACATATTCTCGGAGTAACTCTTCTAGCTTTTGTCTTTCAGCTGGTGTAGCCACCCAATTGGGTCCAGGCCCCAGATCAATTGGGCCTGGCCCAAATGAGTAAGGCCCAATTGAATTTTTATCCTGTATTTTTTTTTCTTTTGTATATCTGTATTTATTTATTTTTATTTAGAATAGATTTATATGTATATAGTTATATATTTATTATTATTATTATATTATTATTATTATTATTTATTAATTTATTTATTATTTTTTTTTGGTAATATATTTTTGGGTTTATCTTATTTTATTTTTTTAAATTATCTGTTAATTTTATCTGATTCTTTTTGATTATCTGATTATTTTTTTTCTTTTTATCCTATCTTTTCTAATTATCTATTTTGTTTTTTTTATTTTGATTTTTGGAGGGCTGAGATTGAAGTTAAAGAATCCCACTGGGAATGAGAATTCAATCAGAAGAGTTCAGTTGGATTCAAAGATTGAAAAACCCGTCCAAGGAGGAATTGGGATTGATCAGGAACTCCTGATCAATCCCTATATAAAGGACCCCTGGAACAGATGCAAACGACGGAGAAAAACAGTAAGCAAAGCTACTGATTCGAGAGAAAATGAGGTGTATAAGAAGCTAAGAAAAGTTTAGGAGTGTTCTGAGAGTGAAAAAAATTTTTAGAAGTTTTTGGCGAAAAAATTTTCTGGAAATTTCTGGGAAATTTCCAGATTCTGGCGAATTTTTCGACAAGAGTTAAATTTTTCGGCAAGAATTCCGGTCGATTTTGAAGTTTTTCGACGACCTGCCCAGTTTCCGACGAAGAATCCCAGAAACCGACGAAGATTCCCAGAAATCGATGAATTTTCGGTGAATTTCCAGATTCCGGTGAAATTTTCCAGAATCCGGCACCGGTGTTCTTCAGTTTTTAAAGAGAAGGGAGAAGAAAAAGGAAGAAGAGAGAGAGAGGGAGAGAGCGTTCTGCCAAAAAATGGAGGAAGGTGCCTTTTATACCATCCCAAAACGACGTCGTTTTGGCTTTAAGTTAACCAGGGGATCCGCGCGTTTTGCCGAACTCGACCCGATCCGAGCGTCGACCTGCTTTCCTGACCCGCGCGCACTGCCCCTCCTCCAAGCCGAACCGAGCCGAGCCAAGCTTCCACGCCGCTCCCCCGAGCCGTTTTTTCTTCCTTGAGTCGAGCCGAGCCGCGCAGATAGCCGAGCCGCTCCAGGTTTTTTTTTTTTTGAATTTTTTTTTGTTTTATTTATTTATTTATTTATTAGATTAGGTTTATTTAATATTCTTTTTATCTTTATTTTATTTTTATTTTTATTTTACTTTTCTTTATTTATTTATTTTTATTATTCTATTTTCTTTAAATAAAAATCAAAAATTCCAAAAAAAATATTTTTGGGGAAAAGTTGAAAGTATCAATTTTTCTTAGAAATAAATTTTCAAAAAAAGAATTTTTGAGGAAAAGTTGAAAGTATCAATTTTCCTTGAAAATCAAAATTTTCAAAAAATATTTTTGGGGAAAAGTTGAAAGTATCAATTTTTCCTACAGAAAAAAAATCATTCTTTCATTCCTTTCTATTTTGATTTTTTTATTTTGATTTTTCTTTAACTAATCCGACGACGGAGCCTCTGCAAGTGAAACAGTAGTTTTTTCTTGCATACTCTTGAGGTGAGGGAATTTTCTCAATTTTTTGCTAAAAGTATTAGAGTCAATTGAGAATAATTTCCAATAACTAATTACTCGGTAAAATTTTAAGGTTTTTTTAGATAACATAAATTTCAGCTGGTACCATCTTTTGATGGGCGTTGTGAGGGTGCTATAACCTTCCTCACACGTAACCGAACTCTCGAACCCTATTCTGGTTTGTAGACCTGAACCTATTCTTTTAGGGGCCCTTAAACTTAGGTGTTCCCTGAAAGGACAGATTTCTTAGGTGGCCAATCACACCTAGATAAAAAAGATTGGTGGCGACTCCCTTAAGTCAATGTCTAGCGATAGATCCCCGGATTTAGACGTTATGACAGCTTGGCGACTCCGCTGGGGACTTTGAGAGTCAAGCCAGCAAATAATTTGTGTTATCCAAAAGCCTAATAAAATTGAACCTTGTTGTATATATGTGTAATTATTCATTCATGTTTTTTTTATTTTGTTAATTATGTCATTCATGTGCATGTGTATAACATGAGCTCTACACCCGGGCTCCGTCCCTCTAGGAGGGAGTAAAGTACCTATTGCTTTCGTGAGGTCTAATGCCTCTGCAGTGGCTAGCGAAATACTCCCACTCAAATTGAACCTTTTTCGCTTGTAGCCTGTAATGGGTGAGGATTAGGGTACCTTACTAGTCTGTGATGGACAAGGATGTAAGGAACAATTTGGGAACCTTTAGACTTTGACCTTAAACCACATATAGTGAACCTTAAGAGTGCCTAAGCCTAGGATAGAGCCCTTTCTACCCAATGATAGATATACCCTGAAATTAGGACACAAAAAGGATGTTTATCTAATCATTTTGATTGTCTGACTTTGTGTATTATTTTTATCATATGTAACATTATGCATCAGCATCACTTTCATTTCATCCATGGAACTAACTATGTTGTTTGTCTGATTGTATGCATCTGCATTATTTTCATGATCATGTTTTAACACAATCATTTGCATTCATTTCATACTAGATTTCATTCAGAAAAATATACATTTCATTTATGTATCAAAGCATCATACATAAGGCACAGCATAACATTTCTAATCATAAGTATGGTACTCAAAGTCCCAGGATAGCTCCATCTAGCGAAAACCCTGCTCATCCATACAACACAAGATCCAGAGCAAGGCAAATGGAGGAGGAAAGTTCTCATAGACTTGAAAAGCTAGAAAAAGCTCAGGAGAAGATTGAAAGTGAACTAAGCAAGATTCTGGAGGCTCTTAATAACATGAACAAAGGAAAAGGAGTTGAAGGAAATACAAGCCAGCAAGATGTGGCTGACCCTTTGTACCCTCCAGGTTTTGGCCCACCTTAGGCCCAGCCTGCTCAAGAGGTCCCGCCATATCCTGGAATGCCATCAGCTTTCAATCCAGGGCAGTATAATAGCTATATAAATCCTGTCTTCACTGAAAAGGTAGCAGAACCAATTCCTGACCTAGATGACTTAAAGGAGAAGGAAAAAGAGAAGATGAGAGTGGAAGTTCAGGAAAGCTCCAAAATTAGCATGCTAGAGCAGAGGCTACGGGCTGTGGAAGGATTTAGCTTTTATGGGTCAGTAGATGCTGCTGGGCTCTGCCTAGTCCCTGATGTGGTTATCCCCTATAAATTTAAAGTACCGAAATTTGAAAAATATGACGGTACAAAGTGCCCTAAAACCCATATCACTATGTATTGCAAAAAGATGGCAGCTCATGCACATGATGAAAAACTCTTGATGCATGTCTTTCAGGACAGTCTTATTGACTTTGCAGCCAGATGGTATGTTCAGTTGGATAGGACCCACATTCGCTCTTGGAGCGATATGGCACATGACTTTATCAGTCAATATCGACATATCATCGATTTGGTCCCAGATCGTTTGTCTTTGCAGAACCTGGAGAAAAAGGCAAACGAGTCTTTTAAAGAATACGCCCAGAGATGGAGAGATATAGCTTTACAAGTACAACCTCCACTGACAAAAAAAGAGACCACAGTGCTGTTTGTTAGCACTTTGAAACCTCTCTATTATGAAAAGATGATAGGGAATGCAACAAAGAATTTTGCCGACATGGTGATCTCTGGAGAAATTATTGAAAGTGCCATAAAAAATGGTAAGTTGAAAGGAGGAGAAACCAAGAAGGCATCAGAAAAGAAAGAAGCTGAAGCTCAAGCTGTGAGTTTTGATAGACAACAATTCAGGGGTTATCAACCCTATCCATCCCAAGGCTACTCTCCATACTATCCCGCTGTGAATAATGCCTCATTCTACCCATACCAGCTAGCTCCTCAACCATCTTATTCATTCACTTGTCGCCTTAACATTCAAGCTCCTGTAAGAACCCAAATCCGCCCTACTAACCCAGCCAGTGGCTCGCGAGAACAACGGACTGCTCGAGAAAAACCTGTATTTGATCCAATCCCTATGACTTATACAGAGTTATATCGAGAGCTTTATAATAGCAATTTGATTGCCCCCAGCCATGTGGAGCCGCTTAAACCACCCTATCCAAAGTGGTATGATCCTACAGCCCGTTGTGACTACCATTATGGAATTACTGGCCATTCTACTGAAAATTGTATTGCTTTAAAGCATAAGGTACAACGGTTGATCAATGATGGAATGGTAAGTTTTGATCAGGGAAAAGCAACAACACCTCATGTTAGCATACTGAGTGAAAGTCAAGAACAGAAAGGATCTGGAGAGTCACAATGAATTGAGGGGTAAGATGTCAATGGGGATTTCTTCACCTGATCATATAGGGGGCTAATTTTTAATGGAGATAAGGCGGGTTGAAGGTTTTTTTTTTCATTTTAAGATTTCTTTTCAAGTAATGTTAGATTTCTTTGTTGCAATATGACTTCACTTGTTATCATTTTAATAAAGGCAAGTCAATGCATTTCATTACATTTTTCTCTCTCACTTGACCATTACTCTATGCCCTGTTACCTTTCATAACTTCACATTCCCATTCTTAAATTTCAGATGATGAATATTTAGACAATGATAACAGTAATTTTGAGATTTAATTTTGAGAACTCATCCACATTAATATGAGAATATGATTTGAGCAAAAAGTAAGCTGTTACTGGAGGTGAAAGAGATATGTCTTGAAGATATGTAATCTTTTATACAGATTCATGAGCTTTGTTTAATAGATGATGTTCAAGAAAGGTATTCACAATTGAGATGAAAAATGGCCATCTTTCTTTTACCATTGGAAAAACCATTTATTGCTACCCCTTTTAAGCCAATCATGATTTTTTTTTCTTGAAAAACCTCAACCAAGGATCACCCTCTACACTGGAGGGTAATTTTTGAAAAAAAAAAGAAAAAAAAATTAAAAAAACACCACAAAAGGTCTCAAAGATGGAAAGAGAAAGAAAAGCAAAAGAAAAATAAATGCCACACATGATTTGGGGCAAAGTAATGAGAATCTTTTGTGTGACGAAAGAAAAAGTAGTGAAATGATGTGGGGCAAAATGCCAAGCTATATCAAATGATCCTTTGGTTTTGAACCTTTTTAATACATGTTTTGAGCCTATTATATCCATTTTTTTATGACCCTTCACCTTGGCCTACATTACAACCTTGAAAAGTCCATTTAGATCAAGTGTGAATACTCAACTTGAATGATCATATGTTGAGCGAAGGTATGCTCATGAGGAAGCAATGAAATCACGCTCTAAAGTTGGATGTATGAAAGATATCAACAATGGATGAAAAAAAGATGATGAAAAAAAAAAAAGAAAGAAAAAAAGAAAAAAAAGAAAAAATGAGAAAAAAAGAAGGAAAAAATGAGAAAATGAAAAAAAAAGATTCAAATTGAAAACCTGAAAGGGTGATTTTAGTAGAAAAAAATCAAGTCAAATGGCTCACATGAATGAAAGATCAAAGACATCTGAAGATCTCTCAAAGACTGGGGTAAAGTTTGCTAAACTCAAGATGACTTCAACTGTAAATGGAATGAGTTTTTGAAAAAGAATCCTAGATTAATGTTGAGAATTGTCTGAATATTCATCATTTGGACATACCATCCATCCCAATGACATGTATCCAATTCATTTCCTTTCCCATTTGCTTTGTACCAAAACAGATCTTCATTGATTATCTTTACCATAATTCACCTTGCGTTCTCTTATTGTTTCACCCCTAGAATGAATTGAGAAAATGCTTGGTTGCATTGTATTTGTCAAAAATTAAAATGATAATAAATGAATGAATATGTGCTTAAAAGAGTCTTGCATTCATTTGAAAAGAAATCTAAGATGATGAAGAAATGGTAGAAACCTAAAGGAGATGATTTGAAAAGGTATATGATATAATGGGGCCAATCTTGAAAAGTGATGAATTGATCGATATGACTTGCAAGTTATGATTGAATGATGAGAACAATCAGTGGAGAAAGTCTGTTTTGGAATGGTAAATGCTGAGACAATGACCCAGTGATGGTGGATGAAACTTGTTTTGAAATTTGTTAGTGCTGAGAAATTCATTGAATGATGGTCAAGTGGTGATCGATCGATGAAGCTTATTCCAAAGTATTGAGAAACTGAACAAGGAGGAATGTGAGTGGAAAAGACAATTGAGAGCTACACTGGTTCAATCTTAGAAGAGCAGTGTAATTGGATCTCTGAAGAATCAAAGGGCTTGATGCCTAAAAAAAAGAGCTTGAGAAATTTGAGTACCATACATTGAACAGGAATTAATTGACCAACATTTGCATAGCATGCATTGAAATTCATATGCATTTGCATAGCATACACTACTTTCAGGAAAGTATAGTGTATAAATTCAAGAAGCAAGGGTGTTCCAACATCCCACATGGAGAAGACAAATATGAAGATATTTTGCAAAATTGAAAAAGAAAAGGCTTGTCAGGTAAGTCCCTAATCCTTGAAATAGGATGCCTTTTGGGTATCAGGGTTGATTTATAAGACCTTTGGGCATGATCTCCTGAAATTCCCTCAAACACAACTTTCAACTCCTTTGGACATGATTGTCAAGGAGTATTTACTTTCCAAAGTTCCGTTGCCTCTGTTTAGAGGAGCAATTTACTTTTCCCAAAGTCGTGGTGCCTCTGTTTAGAGGAGCAATTTACTTTTCCAAAGTCGTGGTGCCTCTGTTTAGAGGAGCAATTTACTTTCTCAAAGTCGTTGAGCCTCTGCTTAGAGGAGCTTTGGTAAAAATAAAAAATAAAAAAACAAAAAAACAAAAAACAAAAACAAAAAAATAAAAATAAAAAAAACAAAAAAACAAAAAAACACAAAAAACACAAAAAACACAAAAAAACAAAAAAAGCAAAAAATGACAATGTTGAGCTGAGTCTTGATTGGGTGTCTACGTCTTTGCGCAATTTCTGTTTCACAGAAAATGTGCAAAGAGGGGCAGCTGTAGACACCCAATTGGGTCCAGGCCCAGATCAATTGGGCCAGGCCCAAATGGGTAAGGCCCAATTGAATTTTTATCCTGTATTTTTTTTTCTTTTGTATATCTGTATTTATTTATTTTTATTTAGAATAAATTTATATGTATATAGTTATATATTTATTATTATTATTATTATATTATTATTATTATTATTATTATTATTTATTTATTTATTATTTTTTTTTGGTAATATATTTTTGGGTTTATCTTATTTTATTTTTTTAAATTATCTGTTAATTTTATCTGATTCTTTTTTATTATCTGATTTTTTTTTTCTTTTTATCCTATCTTTTCTAATTATCTATTTTGTTTTTTTTATTTTGATTTTTGGAGGGCTGAGATTGAAGTTGAAGAATCCCACTGGGAATGGAATTCAATCAGAAGAGTCCAGTTGGATTCAAAGATTGAATTCCCGTCCAAGGAGGAATTGGGATTTATTAGGAACTCCTGATCAATCCCTATATAAAGGACCCCTGGAACAGATGCAAAAGACGGAGAAAAACAGTAAGCAAAGCTACTGATTTGAGAGAAAAAGAGGCGTATAGGAAGCTAAGAAAAGTTTAGGAGTGTTCTGGGAGTGAAAAAAATTTTTAGAAGTTTTTGGCGAAAAAATTTTCTGGAAATTTCTGGGAAATTTTCAGATTCCGGTGAATTTTTCGACAAGGGTTGAATTTTTCGGTAAGAATTTCGACCGAATTTGAAGTTTCCGGCGACCTGCCCAGTTTTCGACGAAGAATCCCAGAAACCGACGAAGATTCCCAGAAACTGGTGAATTTTCGGTGAATTTTCGGTGAATTTCCAGATTCTGATGAAATTTTCCAGAATCCGGCACCGGTGTTCTTCAATTTTTAGAGAGAAGGGAGAGGAAAAAGGAAGAAGAGAGAGAGAGGGGGAGAGCGTTCTGTCGAAAAATGGAGGAAGGTGCCTTTTATACCATCCCAAAACGACGTCGTTTTGGCTTTAAGTTAACCAGGGGATCCGCGCGTTTTGTCGAACCCGACCCGATCCGAGCGTCGACCCGCTTTCTTGACCCGCGCGTACTGCCCCTCCTCCAAGCCGAGCCGAGCTGAGCCGAGCTTCCAAGCCACTCCCTCGAGCCGTTTTTTCTTCCTTGAGCCGAGCCGAGCCGCGTCGATAGTCGAGCCGCTCCAGGTTTTTTTTTTGTTTTATTTATTTATTTATTTATTAGATTAGGTTTATTTAATATTCTTTTTATCTTTATTTTATTTTTATTTTTTGTTTTACTTTTCTTTATTTATTTTTATTTATTTTTTTTATTATTCTATTTTCTTTAAATAAAAATCAAAAATTCCAAAAAAAAATATTTTTGGGGAAAGTTGAAAGTATCAATTTTCCTTAGAAATAAATTTTCAAAAAAAAAATTTTTGAGGAAAAGTTGAAAGTATCAATTTTCCTTGAAAATCAAAATTTTCAAAAAATATTTTTGGAGAAAAGTTGAAAGTATCAATTTTCCCTACACAAAAAAAATCATTCTTTCATTCCTTTCTATTTTTATTTTTTTATTTTGATTTTTCTTTAACTAATCTGACGACGGAGCCTCTGCAAGTGAAACAGTAGTTTTTTCTTGCATACTCTTGAGGTGAGGGAATTTTCTCAATTTTCTGCTAAAAGTATTAGAGTCAATTGAGAATAATTTCCAATAACTAATTACTCGGTAAAATTTTAAGGTTTTTTTGGATAACACAAATTTCAGCTGGTACCATCTTTTGATGGGCGTTGTGAGGGTGCTATAACCTTCCTCACACGTAACCGAACTCTCGAACCCTATTCTGGTTTGTAGACCTGAACCTATTCTTTTAGGGGCCCTTAAACTTAGGTGTTCCCTGAAAGGACAGATTTCTTAGGTGGCCAATCACACCTAGATAAAAAAGATTGGTGGCGACTCCCTTAAGTCAATGTCTAGCGATAGATCCCCGGATTTAGACGTTATGACAGCTGGTAAAAGAGATATACCACCTCTTTTTTGTTTTTACCATCTCCCAAATTTACTAATTCGATAATTTTTTGATGGGGTTCAAGTGGCTTATCTTTATGTTCTATTAATTTTAACAAATTAAAAAGTAGTGTGGAATCATCTGAATCTTCCTCACTATCAAGTTCATCAATATGAATTAAGTTTTCAAAATCAAATTCGAGATTATTACCATGATTATCTTCATGTTTATTGTTTGAGATCCTGCAAAGGGTAAGATGAAGAGAATATTGGCACACAAAAATGGAATGACAAAAAAATGATGGAAAGAGTAAAATAAAGATGAAAATAATAGAAGAAATGCAAATGCATCTTTTAAGTCTTTTATTAAAACGACAAACATAAACACACCATAAAAGATCTCCTAATACTCGTAGAAAGTAATTAGGGATTTAAAGTTTCATAGTACATTATTTTTTTAAAGTTTTAAAGACAACAGGCAGCTTTATAACTTTCTAATTATCCAACTCAAAATATGGAAGACAAGAGTACACAAACAGTTCTTCACTTCGACTCTTCTTTTCTCCATCATCCACCATTTGAACAGCCAGCTTTGAAAATTTTTCCATGAATCCTGCACTTAGGGCTCCCGATAAATCTGGATAAATATATCCTTCCGAGTGAAAAGAATCATAGAGGTATTAAATGATCATAGGCTCTGACTCCAGCTCATATCCCCTAAGATTAGCTATCCTCTTATCTCTTTTCTCATTCACCATTCTTATTCTGTCCCCTCTATTGGCTTATATCCCAAGCCAAATCTGTCTCTCTTTTCATATATGATCGATGGCTTCGTGATTCCTTACAGGTTCTTCCCAAGTCTGACTTCAGGTCGCCATCTCATCTTGGTAAGCTGTTTGACTATCATTTTAGTTATCGTAGGCAAATATGGCAAATACAATTTAGATCATCCAATTATATATGTTGCATTAGCAATCTCGAAGGATCTATAAGAGCATTCTAGAGCTTTATTTGTTGATTCCACATAAGGAGTATTTATCGATTGAGTTACCAATAAATCTTCTTCTCTTGCCACACATGTTAGCTTTTTCTTCAACAATGAATTTAACTTTCTAATGTAATGAGGATGGAATAGCACCTACCATATGGATCTGCGGCCTACCCAATAATAACTGTATGAAGGAGAAATATCCATAACTTGAAATTTCACGTTGAAAGTGCATGGGCCAATCTGTAATAGCACTTCTATATCTCTTAGCACCTCTCTTCTGGTTCCATCAAAAGCTCTCACTATCATATAACTAGGTTTCATATAAGATCCATCAACAGGGAGTTTTGCCAGAGTAGTCACAAGCATAACATTGATGGATGAGCCATTATTAATCAAAATCTTAGCCATTATATGACTTTTACATTTCACAGTAATGTGAAGAGCCTTGGTACTTCCTCTACCTTCAGGAAAAATCTCTTCATCACTAAAAGAGATATAGTTTGAAATCATCAAATTGTCAACAAGTTGTTCCACATATTCAACAAAAGCATTGTGAGACACATATGCTTGATTTAGCACCTTCAGCAAAGCATTACAGTGTGACTCTGAATAGAGTAATAATGATAATAGCAAAATTCTAGCTGGCATCTTGTTAAGCTATTCTACCACACTATACTCGCTATGTTTTATTAACTTTAGAAATTCACATACTTCACTCTCAGATACTGGCTTTTGACATTTTCTTTCTTAGGCTGCATCAAGATCACTCTGACTTTTATTTTCTTTTCCTACCTTGGCTTTCTTTTTTTTAGCTTTTTCTAGAGCCTCTAGGGTATAACACCTGCCACTCCGAGTTATGCCTCTTACATCCGTTATGTTGGTAGTATCTGGGTTGACTACGATATCATAATCGTACTTCTAAGGTACTACTTTATCATTCTGATATAGAAAAAGGCCAGAAACTTTAATTGTCACCACTGGTTAGGAGATGGGCTTTTCTAGCTTCGATGTTGGTTTTTTATCATAATAGATAGTTACTGATCTATGCACAAACTTATTCTTTGAATTAATGGTAGACACTTCAGCTTTTACCAACTCTTCTCTCTCTTGGTAAAACTCTATTCGACCCTCATCCATCAATTTTTATACCTCTTGATGAAATTGGTGACAATTTTTGATAGAATGCCTCAGAACACCTCTATGATAATTGCAACATTTAGTTGAGTTAATTGCTTCAGAGCAATTTTGAGGTTCTATTGGCTTTAACATTCCAGCTTTGACAAATACTTCGAACACCTTAGCCATCGGAGTCTTAACTTCATTTATTTTTTCCTTCACGTGGCTTCTTTACCCATCAATTAAGGCATTTATTGATGGTCTGGTATGATTTGGTAGAGGGTTCTCATTGACATTTGGAGTCTCTTGTTGGTTGGTATCAAAGTTTAATATCTCTTCATTGATTAACCCTTGTACTTTACGCTTTAAAGCAGTACAGTTCTTAGTGGAATGACCTGAATTCCTATAGTGATAATCATAATGTGCATTAAGGTCATACCATTTAGGAAACGAAAGTTTCAAGGGTTCAACGGAGGTTTCAAGGGTTCAACAATAATAGGAGCAAACAGATGTTTCTCAATAAGTCGAGGATACAAATCTGTGTATGTCATGAGAATGGGATCGAAAATGATTTTTTCTTAGGTATTTTTTAGGGCTCTTAAATCACTATTAAGATTGGGTCTCCATTCTGGTCTGATAGGTGCAGCAGGACAATTATAGGTGGATGTCTGAAAAGATGGCTAAAAACGATGTGGATAAGCTAGTTGTGGTAATGACTGGTATGGTTGATATGAATGAGGGATGGATGTAACATGGTTTACAGAAAGGTAATAGGTTTGGTAGATTGGTGTAAGATAAGGTGTGAAACCTTTAAATTGTTACCCTATATAGTTTACTACTTAAGCTTCATTCTCTTTCTTTTTAAGAGCTCCACCTTTTCTTGCTCCACTTGTCTCTCCTGTATCGAGCTTACCATTCTTTATGGCATTTTCAATGATCTCACCTGATATCATCATATTTGCAAAGTTCTTGGTTGCATTGCCTATCAATCTCTCATAGTATGATGTTTTCAGGGTGTTCACAAATAAAATAGTTGTTTTTTTTTCAGTGAAAGAAGGTTGAACTTATGCAGCCACATCTCTTCATCTTTGTGCATACTCCTTGAAGTTTTCATTTGCTTTCTTTTTCATACTTTGTAGAGATTGATGGTCTAGAATCAGATCTATGACATGTCGATATTGTGTAAAGAATGCCTTTGTAAGCTCTTGCCAAGAACGAATACGAGTCTTATCTAATTGAACATACCATCTAGCTGCAGAATCTATAAGACTATGTTGAAATATATGCATTAACAACTTCTCATCACGAGCATGTGCTACTATTTTTTGACAATACATGGTGATATGAGTCATCGGATATTTTATGCCATCATATTTTTTAAATTTAGAGACCTTGAATTTACGTGGAATGATCACATTTGGAACTAAACAAAGGTCAGTCGCATCTGTGGAGCCATAAAAATTCATTCCCTTTATAGCCCTAAACTTTTTTTCTAATAACTTCATCTTCTCTCGAGCACTGGTATTTTTTACTTTTTCAAGTGTCTGCATCCCTAGCTTTCCTCTTTCCTTGGGATCATCCAAATCAGGAACTAAGATTGGCTCAGGTGGTTTTTCCATCATAACGAGATTAATAAAATTTTGAAATTATCCTAGAGCAAGTGTGGATATCATTCCTGGATAAAGATTGGGATATCCACTGGGAGTAGGAATTGGTACTCTAGTTCCTTGAAAAGGTTGGGTCAGTCATGGCTCAAACCCTTGAGGGTAAATAGGATCTACCATATCTGGTGATTACTCTTAAAAGCTAAGATTTTCTTCCACTGCTTTTCCCTTGTCAAGTGTCTTAAGCATATCCATTATTGTACTCAGATCCCCTTTTAGTTCTTCTTAAACTTTTTCTATTCTCTCAAATCGACTGGCTTGTTCTTGCTCTATAATTCTTATTTGAGTCCTGGTATTGTATGAATGACGAGTAGGTTGGGTCAAAATTTTTGATGGGCAAGCTATTCTTGAACCTTTATTACCACAAAATTTTTATTTTGAAAAAGAAGAAAGAAAGAAAAAATTAGAATGCTATGTGTTGAAAATTTTATTTTTTACTTATTTAATGAAAAATGATGTATATGATGCATGAATGCAAGTGGGAGATATTTACTTTTGGATGAATTTCGACATTAAAAATTTTTATTGATTTCATACAACTTTTATTACATAAGATTTACCATCACAGAGTTATATTCATAGAAGCATTTGATTTGTTCATAATGGTCCTTTGCCTTGTCCAGAAAGTTCACTAGGCATTGTCCATATTTCCCTATGGGATTGACTTCTCTTCTTAATGCTTCACCTTTTCAACCATCTCTCATGTTTTCTTCACTGCCTTGTAAACTTGATTAGTCAAGTGCTCTATGTACTGTTGTCTCCCTAAGCTTTCTACCTTCCATCTCATGTGAACATCCCTTTCTAAATCACATGTGAAGATCCAATCTTTTTCCCTTCTATGCCACTCATCTGTCATTACTGAAATATGGCTCTTGTGGTCTTGTAGTTGTATCTCTAACCCTTGGATCATCTGGTGAAGTGATTCTTTTTCATTCAGTATTTTGAAATGCTTTATTCTTTTTTTTTGTGAGCATGACTTTCAACCTTTCCTTTTCGTTTTGGCATTCCACCAATCTTGCTGAGGTTGAAGAGTATAATCCTTTCCAATTCTAACATTCTTGAGAAATTCTGATGGTTTCCTGTTGCTTTTCTTGAGCTTTGCATTTCCATTGGTTCATTCCCTCTCGGAGCTCATCCATTTCACATTGTCAACCAAGGTAAGACTTGGTGACTTTCCAATTTTGAATTGAACTCATAACCTTTTATTTTCTTGATGTAGATCTTTCAAATCACTATTGGCTACATTCCATTTTTTTATGACTTTTTTTAATCTGCTCTCTTGTATATCTACTTCATATTTTAATTGCCCTACTTTTTCATGAAGTCTCAAATTTTTTCTTCTTATTTCTTTTTTTTTCAGCTTCTAATTCTTTCTTGACAAGCTCAACTTTTGATAATTGCACCTCTTTCGAAAGATTAACCAATTGATATGAGCTATCATCAAGAGGGAGTACTATGTCTCTAGGCCACCTTACTTTCTAAATCTGGTAATCAGAAGTGACTTTGTTGATGAAAAGCCCTAACCTCATTCTTCATGTTTTCTTCCATACTTGGATCAACTGTTCTGAGGTTCTTGATGGATTCGATTCCCCATAAATGAATTCTACTTGGACTAGGCCATAAGTAGCAAGAACAAACTGCTTTGCACCAAATTGCCTAAGTACCATTAATGGAGCGTAACTTACAATACCCCATAATCCTAACAATGGTATCCACGGCTCATTTTCTCCACGATACAACAAAGGTGCTCGAGGCATCCAAAGAGCCATCCATTCAATTTCATCCTCGGTAAGCTTTCACAAGAAAAGGACCCACTCTTCTCTTCAATGTTGGCCATTGACTTTTGTAAAACTCTTCGATTGATGTCTTATTTCGAAGATATGGTTTCGAAAATGCACTCTTCCCACACTTGAAATGACTTTTAACCTATACGTATAATAGAGATGCATATCCTATGAGTCATCCTTTTTCATTTCGTCAACAAAAATTCTACCTGATGGTTTTGGCTAGGACTCTAGAGTGGAATTAATTGCTTAGGTTTTAATTTGCTCGAAAAGTCTACCACAGTTATCTCAATATAACCCAAAGTCTTCAAAAAGATTACCATGTCATACAATGTTAGAGCAAACACAGCCATACCTTGATCATCATTTAAATGCTCCTGAATGAAGTTTCGAAGAAAGTCCAAATGAATGCCGAGATGTTCACCTTTAGACTTTGTGAAGGAATCAATGGTTTCTACTTTAACCCCCATAAGCTTGGCTAACTTTTTGCGATAACCTGATTTTGACTTTCGAGTAAATACTTTATTTGGATATTGTAATTCTATCCCGAGCAAAATCGAATGCTCCTCGATAATTGGCACCGAATCTTCCTGATTAAAAGTGAAGTATCTATAGGATGGATCCCAAAACTGTATAGCTACTTTAACCAACTGTTCATTGATCACTACTGAAATGAGGGATGTAATCTGCCCATACTTTTTACAAAAGCTTTCTTTTCTTTCTTCACTTAACTGACCCCAGACAGTAACTAACTCTTTTAAATCATTCTGTGTGAGATCTAAATGCACTTTCTCGGGTAATTCAGACACATAACCGGTAGGCAAACAATCTTTATTCTTTTGTTGAGCTTTTTTCGACCAAACATGTATTTCATTATACGACTCACTTGGCACACTGACTGAGGATGAGCAAATCTGTAGTTTTATGGGATCCATGAAAACTTCTTGGGAGAAATATGTTATAGAGCAAATATCTCGATGCAAAACTGTATGATATGATTAATGCAAAAAAAAAAATGAAACAAAATTGAGTTAATGTGAGGATGTGGTTTAAGAAAAAAACATTTTTTTTTATTTTTTTAGTGTTTTGAGATTTTTTGTTTATTTTGTTTTGTTTCGTATTATACACAACTTTTATTCTTAGGTATTTCCTACAAGAAGATGGATAAGGCTCTACATAAGGCTGGTTTTTTAAGCTTATTATATGCTGGATTTAGATTGACAGTGTCTAAAGGTTCTCAAATTGTTCCTCACTGTTGTCCATGTTGGACTAGTAAGGCACCCCGATCCTTACCCATTATAGGCTGCGAACAAAAATGGTTCAATTCGAGTGGAAGTATTTCACTTGCGAAGGTTATCACCTCACAAAAGCATAGGTACTTTACTTCCTCCTATAAAGGACGGAGCCCTGGTATAAAGCTCATGCATGAGATGCATCATGCCATTGTGTACAAATATATCCTAATTTATTGAGAGTAATATATACAAAAAAAATAATACATAAGAGGCATAGTAAAAGAAATGTGTGTGAATTTTTTACTTTTTATTTTTGATTTGTTTTGTTCTCTTTTTTTTTACCGTTTTTTACTGAAAATGAAAAATAAAAATTTAAGAAATTGATTAAGACTGTTTCAATCAAAATTTGCGGATAACAAGTAGTTAATTTTGACCCGACTCTCGAAAATAAAAGGCAGTCCCCAGTGGAGTCGCCAAGCTGCCGTAACAGTTTTGTGTTCGTCCGATGAATTTGGAAATAAAATAAAAAATAACTGAGTTGCCACCAATCTTTTTTTGGCTAGGTGCGATTGGCCACCTACTAAAACATATCATTTTAATAAAGTTTTAAAATTAATTAAAAATATAATTTTACGATCTGCGAAACAGTCTGAGTTCGGGAGTCGGTTACACGTAGGAAATATTAGCACCCCTACAGCGCCCACTAAAAACGGTACCAATTAACAACATGTTATCCTTTGATTTTGATAAAAATAGTTAAATTTTCGGTGTTCAAAGAAAATAATTTCCTTGATTTTTATTTATTAGAAAAAAAATTTATTCTCGAGAAAAATAAATTAAAACCTTTTTATTGAAATAATTCTTAAAATGTTCCAGTACGTTGGTAACATTAGAAGAACTTTTTCTCACCTAGAGATTTCTTAGGCATCGTTTCTCGGAATACCTTAGAATCTCATCCTCGGAGGCTTAAATTTACTTTTCGTAAAAAATGTCATGCATGCAATGCAAAATGTTACCATGTTTATGCACACATTTTATTTTCCTTTGTTAGAAATTTTATTAATTATTTTATTAATATTTATTTTTAATTGAAATTTTGAAGAAAAAGGAATTTAATTATATTGAAGAAATCTAATACACTGGTATTATTTTACAAAAAATCTTCTCACCTAGAGATTTCTTAAAGCATCTCTACTCGGAATACTTTTAGAATCCCATCATTGGATAAAATTACTTTTCTTCCTATTTTTATTACTTATATTTTTAATTTATTAATCAATTTTTATTTATTACTTTAAAAAAAAAAAAATTTTACTGTATTGAAAATTTTTTATAAATACTCTAATACACTGGTAGTATTTCAAAAAAAATCTTTTCACCTAGAGATTTCAGAGGCATCACTATTCGGAATACCTTTGAATCTCATCGTCGGATAAAAATTTCCTTTTCCTACATTTTTTATTAGTTTAGTAGTATTATTAAATTTATTTTTATATTATTTTATTTTTAAAGTTTATTTTAAAAATAAACAAAATTATAAAAAATTTAACCACATATTTCATCATTTAATCTAACAAATATAAATATTTTAATATGCATAAATATTAATAAAATAATATATAAAAAGTAAGAAAAATTCAAAAAAAAATTTTTTTTACCTGAACCGGACTAGTCAACGGTCCGATCAACGTGAGGTTTGGTTCGACTGTTCGGTCCGGCGGTTCAGGTGCGTTCGACTCTGTTTGGGCACGGTCTAGTTGGTTCAGTGGTTCGATATTAGTTCAGTTCGGGTTCAACGGTTTGGCTCTAGTCCAGTCAGACCAATTAGAGGCTAATGGAGAAGCGGGTTGCAGGTCTGGTGCACGGACCCTGGGTCGGGTTGCGGGTTGACGCGCGAATCCTGGGTGTTTAAAACGACGTCATTTTGGACATTTATTGAAACGACGTTGTTTTGGTTTTCACCGTTTATATAAAAGGTTCAAAATTTTTTTTCAGCCATTCTCCTTCCTTCTCCATAAAAAAATACCTGTTTTTCTCTACCTTTTTTCTTTTTTCAGCCAACCTGAGGCCGGTGGCCGTCCGTCGCGACGGTCGTTGCAGTCCTTATCGGCAACGAGCTCCGGCCACCATCGACAGTGCCAAAAAATTCTAACAAATACTCACAAACTCCTTTGGACCTCCTGAACATAGATTCGACCTCCTTTTCACTAAAAAGAGTCACCAAAGTTTTTGTGAGACTATTTTTTATTTGTATTCTGACTTTTTTTTTTTAAATTGACCCCTTTTTTTTATTCTTTGTGCAGGAAGCTCTTGGCGCTGGGTTCCTCCATACGGGGAGGATTGTATTTTTTAAAAATTTTTGTAGTGTTTTTTTTTTTCATTATTTTTGCAGCATCTCCTTCTCTGTCTGTGTTTTTTGTTATTCGGCCATGAGCTCTATTTATAGAGCTTTGGCATTGCCCTGTGCCTAAGGGAATGGCACAAGGCTAGGCATGGGGTGCAAACACGAGCTCCATGCCTATTTTATTTGTTTTTGACAACATCTGATAGTGATAGAGGATGGGTGGTAGGGCATGGTGATCAGAAGGGTGGAGTGTAAGGCCTGGTGGTCAAAGGTGCCGGGGAAGGCACCACTGCCACCTTCGATTTTTTTTTTGTTCTATTTTTTTTTATTTTTTTTGTATATTTTTTGGTATTTTGTATTATTTTTTGTATATTTTTTTGTATTTCATATTTTATATATTTTTTTCTAGACAAATTTGATGTCCATAATGCACATGCAAGTACAAATGCAAAAATCCTTTTTTTGTGATATAGATGCAAGTAAGGCAAATGTGTTTTTCTTTTTTTTGTGATGTAAATGCATTGGGCTTAATATTTCATCAGGGGGCCAGCTAATCTGGGCTTAAATATTTCTTTAAAGGTTGGCTAAACTGGGCTTACATTCATTTGGGGTCAACTAATTTGGGCTTAAATCTTTTTTTGAAGGCCAACTAGACTGGACTTAATATTTCATTAAAGGCTAGCGAATTTGGGCTTAATATTTATTAGAGGCAAGCTAATATAGGCTTAATATTTCATTAGGGGCCAGGTAATTTGGGCTTAATATTTCTTTAAAGGCCATTTAAACTGGGCTTACATTTATTGGGGGCCAGCTAATCTAGACTTGAATCTTTCTTTAAAGGCTAGCTAAATTGGGCTTAATATTTCATTGAGGGTCAGCTAATCTGGGCTTAAATCTTTCTTTAAAGGATAGCTAAATTAGGCCTACATGCCCGAGAATCAGCGATCTCTATTAGAAATGAAAGGTGAAGATTCTTTCCAAATGGGTTGAATAGTTCTGTATATAGAGATTTTTGTTTATTCAAAAGGGTTTCAGCACCTGTAGGCATAAAAGGCATATACTTTTTTCATACAAGCTCACAGATGAAACATAAATTTTCTCAAAAACATGAATTCCTTAAAAATCAAACATGTTAAACACTTTTTTTAGTCTTTAAATGTGATATTTGATATATGTCAAAGTTAGCTATAAAGGTTTAAGATTTTAAAAGGTTATTTGGGAATGGACAAAGGTTTAGATTTTCAAAGTCAACTCATTTTGGACTTTCATGACTTTGATATTTCAGATCTTTCAATGAGGTTTGGCTTAGGATTTACCACATTCAGCATTGGAAGTGGCTTTATGATCATTTTTCCAAGAAAAACTATTCAATTTTAAGCCTTCATGCTTGATCCAATATAGACTATTTAAAGGTTGTAATGTAAGCTAAGATTCAGGGTTGTCAAAGAAAAGGATAGAAAGGCCCAAGATAAGTATTTAAAGGTATTTAAAACCAAGGATCACTTTTTTCGTTTGAAGTATACACTTTAAGGTCAATTCCTTTTTGCTTTTCACCCATTCATTCCTTTTTCTTTCTTTTATTCTTCCTTTTCTTTCATTTTTTCTTTTTTTTTCTTTTTTTTTTTGCTTTGCTTTTTTTTTCTTTTAGATCCTATCATTGAGTGGATTCAAAACTTTTTTGAACTTTTATATTAAGCCTTTGGCCCAACATACGAGATTCCATTTGGACATCCCCATTCTTAACCCTTAGAGGTGTTCCTTTTTGCCTTCTAGTGTAAAAGGTTATCCTTAGTTAGGGTTTATTTGAAAGAATTCAATCAGACTCAAAGGGGTAACAAGGGATAAATTTCTACATTTGTGAAAGAATAATGAAAGACAACCATTTGTCATTTCAAGTATAAAAACTTAAATTGGAAAGCCATTCCCTTTAGCAAAATGATCTCAAAAAAAGGTTTTCATTTCAACATTTTTTTTTGGTTTTTGGTTTTTGGTTTTTTTTTTTGTTTTTTTTTTTAGTTTTGGCATTTCTATTTTTAGGCTTTTTTTCTTGTCCCATTTTTCAAAACTTTGAATTTGTCAGGACTTTATAAGAATTTATTTGAATTTTTTAAATGCATGATGTCATAACTATTTTTTCTTCTTTCTCTTCTCTTTTTTTTTCTTTTTTTTTATTTTTTTGACATGCTCCCTAAATTCATTTTGCCAATAATGTGTTTCATGGAAGATGCCCCATTTTAGCAAACCATCTTTAATGAAAGTTATTACAAAAAAAAGGTTATGGGGAATGAACTAGAAAATGTCATATAGAAATGAACCCATTTAAGGTACCAAATGATCCATGTTACTTTAACAAAAAAAGAATGAATTGGTTGATCATAGCTCAAATTGTCTAGAGGGCAATGAGATCTTTTTTTTCTGATCAACGTGCCACCCAGACCCATGGTCAAGCCAATTTTAGGGCAAAGAGCTAAAAGGTTGGTAAGTTTCATGATCAACATGACCCTGATGACATATGGGTCAAGCCAATTTTTTAGGTAAAGAGCTAAAAGGTTGGTAAATATACGCAACATGCCCCAAAAACATATAAGCCAGGCAAAATTTTAGGCAAATGACTGAAAGGTTGGTAAATCTAAGGTCATTTTATAGGATTTGGGTTAGCTTTGTTTCGAAAATTTGTGGAACTATAGCATAATATTGACACATCAAATTACCACATCTAAATCCTTAAGAAAAATGTCATATTTGTCTAATATTCTTGGAATACAATTTTTTTTTCCTTTTTAAATTAGATGTTTCATTATTCATTGCCTTGGAAAAGAATATCACCTTTTGATATCATAATATTATTGGGTGAAAGCAAGGTTCACGAATTTAAGGTTATAGCTTTTGAAAGGTCATGGTTGTTGAATGGAATCAATTGAAAGGCTTAAAAAAGATGGTGTAGGTATTTGAAAAATCCCTAATAATGATTGCCAACTCATATGAGACTAAAAATTTTTTTTTCTTCTTTTTTTGTTTTTTCCCTTTTTTTTGCCTTATTTCCCTTTTTTTCAGAATACTTTTTTACTTTAAACTTAAGACCTAACTATTTAGGGCTTTATTTAAATCTAACATTTTTTCCTTTTTACCAATTATAAATCCAAAATTTAATAGAAATTGAAACTATTAAATGATGATGTAAATCCATGAAACACTCATGATGCACAAGATCTATTCATGCAATGCAAAACACTTAAATATGACCAAAAAAATTCATAATATTAATAATATTCTTGAGATGACACTCAAACTTACAAACAAAGGTTTCTCATTTGATGATTCAATTTTAGCATCATTGACCCGTAACTCTCCTACTATCAATCATCAAAATTACTAATCAATTCTATAAATTTTATGGGATTTGCATCAATCAAAGCCTAAACTATATCCTTCAAGGTAGTGCAGTCTTTTATGGAATATTTTTTGACCCCCATCATGAAACTCACTTAATATTTGGATTATACCACTTCGGGTACAGAGGCTTTTTGGGTCTTGCCAAAACAATAAAGATCATATGATTCTTGACCAATAAGACATTGAAAATGAATGATACATCTTGAATCTCTTTCTCCTATAGCTTTGTAAATGGCTTGAGTTGATCATTGGTTTTATAAATGTTTGTGACGAAGGAACTGAAGCACATAGATGAAGTGGTTAAAGAAAATCTTTGGCCCAAAATATCGGTTGGGAGTAATATGGTGACCATTGTGAATAGTTTTCCATTAAACCTTCTTGCATCATGGTGAGATTTCTCTCATTTTGCCCTTTAACAATTGTTTCTTGGGATTGTTCAACAAAAATATCTCCCTTCCTTTCATCACTAGCATTTATAATTCTTTCCCTTTTTATTTTATTCTCAATTTTGCCTATAATAACAACAAATCTACAAACTCTGATGAAGTATTGCTAATCAACTTATCATAATAGGGAGAAGGATAGGTATCTACAAATAGGGAATTCAATTCCATGTTGGTAAAAGATGGTTGTACTTGCGATGCCATCTTTTTCCATCTAATGGCATATTCTTTATAGCTATCATTAGGACTCTTTCTCATATTTTGAAGGGTTAATCGATTTTGAGCCAACTCTAACATATACTAGTATTGCTTTAAGAATGCTCACGATAAATTTCTCTAAGTATGAATCTAACTTCTTTCCAGACTATAATACCAATTGGCTACTGCCCTGGTCAAACTTTCTTGAAAAACATGAATAAGTAGTTTTTTGTCACTAGCATACCCAACCAATTTGTGATAACATTAAGTGAAATATGTCTTAAGACATCCAATTCCATTATACCTTTCAAATATCGAAACTTTGAACTTGGGTGGAATAACCACATCTAAAACTAGTTGATATTCCTTTACATCAAAAGTTTCAATAGCTTGAACTCTTTCTTCCAAGAAATTATACCTTAACTCCTCCCTTATGGGTCTTATGCTAGGTCCTTTAAGTTGATCATTTCTTTGACCATAAAGTCCCTCAATAATCTTCTCCATTTTTCTTTTTAAATTAAATATTCTCCTAACCCTTAGAAGAAATTGCAGGAATTATTCTTGAAGAAATTCATCCTTTTCAAGCACACATGATTGCATTATATAGATACAAAAATGGATGAATGGATGAATGAATGAATGAACAAATGTCAAAGTTCTTTAATAAGAGGTATGAAAATTGTAAAGGAGTGAGAATGAAAGACAAACCATAACAGACAACGTCATATCAACATAAAAACATTTTTCAAACCAAAGAAATTCATAAACTTATGACTTAAAGACCCTCTTTAAAGAAAAATCCCATCCATGTTCATCATCTTGCCATACCTTTCTCATTATTCCTAAAACTTATAGTCCTCTATTGTAGTTGGATCAAACTATTTCACATCTACGAATGACTACGTCTTATGCTTGAAAGCTTCACAATTCTTAATGGAATGCCCCATATTCCCATTATGGTATTTGCATCTTGCATTTGGGTCAAAATATTTTAGGTACGGAGGCTTTAAAGGCTCTGAAGGCATAATGACAATAAGGTCTCTCAAACAGATAGCGAAAAAGTTTTCCATATGAAATAGGGAGAGAATCTAACTATTTCTTTTCCTTGGATAATTTTCGGGTGACAGGTTGACTAGGAATCCTAGGATTTGGCATTGGTGCAAAGGTTTGGACTTGAACAATTGGCTAAATAGGTGATTGGGGAATGGAAGGCTGAAGACTTTGGTTCAAATATGGACATTTTGAAGATTGTATGAAGTTTTAGGGCTTGATTGTAGACATTTGAAAAGGAGGTCGAAAATAGTCATAAGAAGGATTTAAATGCAAGTTTGAGCTTGAAACAATTAATAAAGGCTACATGGAACTTAGTAACCATGTCCTGGAAATTAAATTTTGAAACTCAAACACTTGAATGGTAAGATCACTCATCCATTTCATGATTTCATCCAGACCTTCATTATTGTTCAAACCATTGAATGATTCGGTGTGCTCTAAAATTGTGCTAGGACCAATAGGAATTAATTGATCATGACTCCATGAATTCATAGGATTTACTTGGGCTAAAATTGATAAAGACTCTTGAAAAGATGTCAAAATAAATTTCTTGAGTCTATTCACGGTCTTCGTCAACTCAGCGAGCTGTTTTATCACCTCTTGAATGTCATGACCAAACTCTTCTTGATTTCATTCTAATGCACTATTTTGGGCCTTCAATTGATCTTCCATATTTTCGGCTTCTTATACCCAGTAACAAAAATATTATCTCAAAAGTTTAATACCAACAATGCTTATGCTATTATTCTTATTAAATAAATGACACAATTCTTAATTTTCATGCGACATGTCGTGAATGTTTGAATATGATAATGATACAAAGATATCGACAAAAATGAAATAACTAAAAAATATACAAACTAACTTAATGATGAATGGAATGACTAAACTCCAAAAAGAAAACAAACTTCTTACCTATCCTAAATTTTTTTGCTCTTTTTTTCTTCTTTTTTTTTATCCCAACTTTATTTGCACAATTATTACCCTTAAACACAACTGTATCAAAGTACCCCATATATCCTAATTTGGGTAATTTTTATGAAAGGAAAAAAAATGGCATGGCTTTGGACTTCTGAATAATTTTTACAAAAAGTTGACACCATTAATGGCTCTATGAGAACTCTTTTTTTCTTCCTTCTCTCTTCTTAAAAAAAAAATGGCATGGTTTTAGACTTCTAAATAATTATTATAAAAAGTTAACACCACTAATGGCTCCATGAGAACTCCATGAAAAAAAGTCATTAAAAGTTATAATCGTCATAAAATAAATGATAAAATTGATATATTAGTGATAAAAGGTAAATCGTCACGATATTGGTGACATAATTATTATCATAAATGATTATAAGATAATGTCAAATGAGACAATAAAATCAAATGTTACCTTATTCTTTTTTTTTTGTGACGATAGTTTTTGTCAGCTATTTATGAAAAAAAATCATTGAAGGCTATAATCGTCACAAAATAAATGATAAAATCTTATATATTAGTGATGTAAGGTAAATCATCATAGTATTGGTGATACAATTATCATCACAAATGATTGTAAGATAACATCAAACATGATAATAAAATCAAATGTTACGTTATGCTTTATTTTTTGTGACATTAGTTTTCATTGGCTATTTATGAAAAAAGTCATTAAAGGCTATGATCATCACAAAATAAATTATAAAATATGATATATTAGTGATGGAAAGTAAATCTTTACAGTATTGGTGACATAATTAACGTCATTAAATCCTATATATATAAAATAAAATTGTTGCATAGTTGATTGAACTTGGTGTGGTGGTCTAGTGAAGGACGTTGCATGGCTATCACATTAGTTGATTGAGCTCATTGTTTAATGGTCATTTTCCTACCTTTTTTTTCAGGCACCATCCTAAAGTATAGACAAAGAAAATGTAAACAATCATCTTTGTTTAGTATAATAAAATTAAAAAAAAAAAAAACACAATGCAAATAATTAATATGCTAATTACCTTAAATTAGTTGAACAATAATAGTCATAAGCCAAAGATTTAAACAAAGTTGGCAAACATGATTCAAAAAGTATCTAGATAAAAATAACAAGCAATATATAAAACAACTATTAATGTTAGAAAAAAAAAATTATATCGATGTAGTATTTATCATAACATAGGAAATAACATTAATAGTTGTTTTGCGTATAGTCCTTTTGCCCTTATTTTGCATGTAAAACAATAGCAAACAATAGTAGTAGCTTCATTTTAGTTAAATAGGATAATACTAGCTATTTTCTTTCTATCAAGCTTATTTATATTTTCTATTTTATTTCTATCAGGTCACTGAATTTTCCCATTACTCGCCAACACAGCAGAACAAGAAGCTAAAGGTAACAAGAACATAAATCTACCCAGAATTAAAGAATGCACATGACCTTGATATCTAAGCACTAATATTTTATGCAACTAAAATTTATTTTAGAACCTAGAGGGATACTATAAGGATCTCATGAATAGTATATCTATACACATAAAATTCAAGAAAAAGGCATATGTTAAAAAGAAAATAAATGCTACAGTCCTGTATTAAGGCACTTGATAAAAAGGATATTAAGTTGAAAAAATAAGGAAATTTTGCTCTCCATCATGTATTGATCAGAACATCCATTTGAAACTTAAAACACTCAAGTCATTAGTCTAAAAGAATTAAGTAAATAAATCGGATTGCCTACCTTTAGGTTTTTGATGAGTGATCAAAGGAAAGGTAGAAATTTAAAAATAGCGTATTAACATCATAGAATATGTAGAAAAGTCTCAGATAGAAACTTTAAACTAGGCATGTATTACAAAATTAAATTAATCACTAGCTGTTATATGGTCATGTTAGGTAGATGTCATTATTCACCTTATAATGACTATGGTAAAGAGATGAGTACTAGTGCTAGTCTGGAAACTACTGGAGCAAAACAACAGAACTAATAGAAGGCTTGAGTTATAATATTAAGAAGCAAGAAAAAACAAAAAAAGACTGTTGTCTTTAATAGCAACTGAATAAGTTCTAAACTTTAAATATGCTAGTTTAATTGCTAAACTTTAATAGCTAGTTTAAATATGGTCGAAAATGCAAATGGTAGAGTGATGTAATCCACAATTATCTTTCAAGTGTCTACTAAGGACATTCTGTTTAACCAAAAAAAGAAAGATAACCCTGCATGTATTCTTGTTGTGAAAGAAATTAACTTGTACTATATAAAAATGAATAAGAAAAAAAAGCATGTGGAACTTTTGTGCTGCTTAAGTAGGTGAAAGAAGCCAATAAATATAGATTTACTTTCAAATAAAAAATTCGAAACAAAATATCATAAGATTGGAAACAGGGCTTTTCATTCAGATTCTGTTTGGAAAGAAAGTGATGAAAGGAAAGTGATTAGATGGGCCTTTTGATTATCAATGATCAATGATGAAATTTAAACAACAATCAATAGCTATCAGTTCCACAATTCTCCCAAAATGCATATACACAACGGATAGTTTTTTAAAATTTTTAAGCAATTGAGAAAATCCTCCACCTGAAAAATGGATACATATCATATCCATAAAAAAGACAACATCAATTGTCCACCTAACATAGGTTAACAGCTATAAGAAATTCAAAGTTTCAGCTTTTAGCTATCACTAATAGTTTAAGTGCAAATCCATGTTAAACAACTGGACATCTGATGTCAATTTTGGTGGGCAAGCTAAGCAGCTTAAATGCAAATAAAAATGAGTGATCTTGAAATCAGAAGAAAATAGTTCTAAATGAAGATAAAGATATAAAATACCTGTTGTAGTTTTTGTAGGAGAAGGCTGTACTACAACATGCATTATGATAACCCCACCTACAACTTCACCAAAAGGTTCTTTACACTGACCCACAGTCTTGCTGTTTTCCAAAATTTTACCAGAGCTTATCAATTTGACTTCATTCACTTCCTTTAGAATATTTATCTTACCTAAGTAAGGGTAGAAACAACATTTATGAAAATTAAAACAAAATGCTTCAAACTATTAGCCTTTCTGCTTCCTTCTATGATACAAAAAATATGAAGATGGTTGATAGAAGTAAGGCAACAAGACAACAAAAGTTGATGCATTCTTTAAGGATATTTGACAATATTTGAAATATAATTTATTCTTTTTGCAACTCATTTAATCTTTGGAACATTCCCACAACAATCTAAGGATTCATTACAAATAACATGCAATTACAGTTTATACAACTAAATTTAGCCTTCCATACAAATATGCATTCATGACTTTATCCTCCTCGGACAACTTCACACAAATAACATTTCTTCCTAATTGACTAGAAATCCACCCATAAATCTTTAAAACTTCATAAGCAATTAGACAAGAAATGAAACAAGTAAAGAGATGATTGGCTGATGATAAACCTTTAGGCGAATTACAGACAATTCTTTGCTTAAGCATATCCATGGTGGATGTAGCCAAGTACAAAAACGGCCCAATATCCAACTCATCATAAAGCTTGAACTTTATATCCACCATATCCTCCTCCTACATTTTTGCTCACTTCTCTTCCTCCATACCTTAAGGCTGGCACATCAAATCAAATCCCATCTCCTAAAGTTCTACCAATTAAAACCAAACAGAAAAACTTAACTAAAATGAAAATGTTAAATATGACACAAAAACATAAAAAGATTAAAATTCAAACAAAAAATTTTAGGTAGTAGCTGATTAATTTAAGCTTCTTCTTGAATTTTTTTTAAATTTTATTTGATGGGTCATTTTGAAAGATGGTTTTTGGTGAACTAAAGAAGACAAAATTGGTGTTTTGATTCTAGTCGACCAACAATGTAGTTTAGGAATTGCTTCTACTTGATTTGGAACACTGGAGAGTGGCTTTAGATGATTAACAGATTTAGCAAAAACGAAAAAAGAGTTGGAAGAGATCAGACGGTTTTGGCATGGGTTTTGGAGGGAATATAAAAACCTAATAAAAATATATCATTCTAAACAATGTAGTTTAGGAAATTTCAATTAAAAATATTTTTTTTATGGATATTAATAACAATTAAAATTTTTTTTATTAAAAGTTCTAGTATGGACAAGTGTAATTAAAATTTTTTTCTATTTAATTCATTTTTTGCTTAAAAATATTTTTTAACAAAAATTTTAAATTTGAAATTTTTAAATTTTTAAAATTTTAAACAAAATGTGTATTTTAAAATTTTTAATATATGTAATATTTAATCAATTTTCTTTAATTAGAAAATTTTCATATATGAATATACATACTTAGCTTAACTCAAACAATAATAGTAATTTTTCTCTTTCCTTTTTCAATAGTTTCTAACAATAAATTATATTAAAAAAATAATATTTAAGGGTCATATATGAAAAACCTAATTTTTTAACTAATAGTATGTAATTTGTTAATAAATTATTAAAATTTTAATTTTAATTATAAAAAATCAAAATTACAAAATTTTGAATTAAGAATTTGAATATTGATAAAATTTAAACAATAAACTAATAAGACAATGCCAATACACCAAAATAGTGACTAATAGTAGTACTCCATTAACTATTAAATAGTGAAATAGGATTCTAAGTTTTTAAATTATCAGATCATAGTTGGATTTTACTTTAGCCTTTTGGGAACAAGTAGTAAGATTTAAGAAGCATTCCATATCTTAAAATGTGGAGTTATTTTCTACTTGCAATCAGTATTATCCCAATACTTTTAAGAACTTGGCCATGGGATGAGAAAGTGTTGAAATGGCATTGGGCCCTTTTAGGTTTTAAGGAGCAAACAATTATGGGTTTGTATCACTTAGTATCATTTTTCTTTAGGTGTAGTTTAAGGAAACTTCAATTAAAATTATTTTTTGTATTGATATTAACAACTATTTAAAATTCATTTTTTACTTAACAATTACTAGTATGATCAAATGTAGCTAAATTTTTTTTCTATTTAAGATTATTTTTTATTTACAAAAAATTTTTTTTAACAAAAATTTTAAATTACAAATTTTTAAATTCTTAACATTTATTTTAAAATTCTAAACAAATTATGAATTTTAAAAATTTTTATTATATGTAAAATTTAATCAATTTTCTTTAATTAGAAAATTTTCATATATGATAAATACTTAAATAAATTGTGCTCAATAAAAATTAAAAATTATATTTTTAATTATATATATAATCTAAGTAAAATCATCACTTATAAATTATACATTAATTTGAACTTATTAGTGATAGATAAACAATATCATAACATCATTTAAAAGTTTGTGACATTTATGTTATCGTCATATAACACCATGCATTGATGTCACAAAATTTTAATGTTATTAATAGTTAATTAAAATGTTCAATTTGTGACAAAAACTAATAACGTCATCTAAAATCCATAAAAAAATTTGTCACAGATAAAATTTTAAATTAGTGACAAAATTATAACATCACCTAAAATAAAAAATGTCACAAAAAATTTACCACCAAATTGTTTGTGATATTTATGTTATCGTTATATAACATCATATATTGGCATGATGAAATTGCAATGTCATTAATAATTAACTCAAGTGTTCAATTTGTGACAAAAATTAATAATGTCACCTAAAATCTATTAGAAAAAATTCGACGCATATAAAATTTTAAATTGGTAACAAAATTATAAAGTCATCTAAAATTAAAAAAAAATCACAAAAAATTTTTCCACCAAATAAATTTAAAGGTAAAATTTGGCGACATTTATGTTATCACCACATAACACCATACATTAACATGACAAAATTGCAAAGTCATTAATAGATAACTAAAGTGTTCAATTTGTAACAAAAATTAATAACGTCATCTAAAATCTATCAAAAAAATTCTCCATAGATAAAATTTTAAATCGATGACAAAATTATAACATCACCTAAAGTTAAAAACGTCACAAAAAAATTTTCCACTAAATGAATTTGGTGGTAAAAGTTTATGACATTTATGTTGTCGTTGTATAGCACCATATATTGACATAACAAAATTGCAGTATCATTAATACTTAATTAAAGTGTTTAATTTGTAATAAAACTTAATAACGTCATCTAAAATTTATCAAAAAAAATTCATCATAGATAAATTTTAGATTGTTGATAAAATTATAATGTCAAATAAAATAAAAAAATGTTAAAAAAATATTTCTCACAAAAAAAATTTGGTGACAAAAGTTTGGTGACGTTATCATGTGACAATTTTATATATCATCATATAAAATATCAAAATAATATAAAAGTGTGACGAAATATATTATTCATCACCTTTTACATACTTCACACAATGAAATATAATGCGTCATATAGAAAAATTGTCACAAATTGCCAGTTTTCTTTTAATGTATGCAATGACATGATGAATGAATGATGATGATGATAATGGACTATAAATGAGTGAGATGTATGAAATGAATTAAAAAAAGAAATAAATAAATGCAAACTTATTGATGTTAACATGATTCATGCAAAAGAAAGTAACAAACAAGAACAAAGTTAGCAGCCAATATAAAGAAAGAAAAAAACAAAACAAGTTAATGCATAACTTAAAAGATATGTGACCTAAATTGGAGTATTTCTACAAAAAAAAAAAAGGAAGGACATGGATCTATCTATGGGTATTACAACTCATTATATGTGGTTTAGGATTGATTCTACAGGTTCCCAAATTGTTCCTCATATCATTGTCCATCATAGACTAGTAAGACACCCTAATCCTCACACATTATAAGTTACAAGTGGAAAGGTTCAATTCAAGTGAGAGTGTTTCGCTAGCCCATGTAGAAACATGAAATCTCATGAAAGCATGGATACTTTACTCCCTCTGAAAGGATAGAACTTAGGTGTAGAATTCATTTTATGCATATGCAAGTGAATGACAAATAGGACAAATAAGGTAAATAAATAAAATATAGAAAAGATGAAAAATAATAAAATAAAATAATTTTAAATTTATTAAGTTGGGCTTGGATAACAAGAAATTATTTACTGGCCTAACTTTCATGTTCCCCAATTAAGTTGCCAAATTATCATAACGTATAGATCCATAGACCCATCATTAGACACAGACATTAAGAGTCACACCAATCTTTTTTGTTTTTGTGTGATTAGCCACCTAACTGAATCTATCATATTTAAAGAGTCTCAAGATAGATTTAGGTATCTTTAAATATTAGATTCTAAAATCCATGAAACTAGATTTAGGTTCGGGAGTGCAATTATGCATAAGAGAGGTTAAAGCACCCCCACAACACCCATCCAAAGGATGGCACCGGTTTCATTTCAAAACATGCAAGCCTTGAAATATTCTTATAATTTTATCCAGTAATTAAAAATTGATCTTAAAATTACTCCAATAGTTTGGTAGCAATTTTAAGATAATTTCTTCATCTTAAAAGTATTCATAGAGACTAATGTCTCACTCTAAAAAGGCTCTATCGTCATATTTATTAATATATTTTATTTAAAAAATAATCAATAAATCCTCCAATAGTTTGGTAAGATTTTACTTTGATACAGATCTCTCAATAGTTTGATGAGATTTTATTTAAAAATCATATATAAAATTTTACTTTGAGAAAATTCATTAAATCTTCTAATAGTTTGGTAAGATTTAATTTAAGATTTTGATTCTCTAATAGTGTGGTAGGGTTAAAAATGTATTATTTTATTTTATTTAAAAAATTCATTAAGTCCTCCAATAGTTTGGTAAGACTTAATTCAAGATTTAATTCCTCCAATAGTTTGGTAGGATTTAAAATTTATTATTAAAAAAATTAAATTATGAAATTCTCCAATAATTTGGTAGAATTCATAATATAAAATTTATAAACCCATGAAATAAAAAAATTCATAATTTAAAACTCATTATCTTTAAATTTTATTTTAAACATACATAAAAAAAGTGAAATAAATGAATAAATATATAAATAAACAAAATGTGAAAATTACTTTAATGGATGGAGACACACCTAAGTGGAAGTATCCCTTGATTTGTAGTGACAGATAATCACCAATTCGAACCAAAGAGCTCTGCCACCAATTCTAATCGAAGAGCTTGAGTATAGATTGTTGTAACGATTTTGAGATCGCCAGATATAAATGAGTTTTAAAATCAAAATAAATGAGGGGAGTCACCACCAATCTTTGTTAAGGTGTGATTGGCCACCCAAAAGTTTATCCTTTTAATAAAACTATAAAAACGGATTTAAAGTTTATCAAAAAGATAAATTTTGGTCTACGAAAAATCAGGTTGGGTCTAGGAATAGCACCCCCACAACACCCATAAATTAGTACCATTTAATTATGCGCTATTTTCGATGTTGGATAAAAATGGTTTTAATTTGAAATTTAACACTAATTCCCTTCATTTGAAAAAATAAAATTTTGCTAAAAATTTTTATTTAGAAATATTGAGAAAATCTTTAAGTTAAAGAATTATCTTAAAATTCTCCAACAACAAGGCAGAATTTAAAATAACTCTTTTCGCTTAAGATTTAACACAATAATCTTTAAAATGAAATAACAATCTTTATAGAAAATAATTGTTAGTGACTCTCCAACATTTAGGCAGAGTACCAAGAATTATTTCTTTCGGAATGTTATTTTTATTTTATTTTATAATATCACAAAAACAATTTTTTTAAAGTATTATTCTTTTTTTATTATAAAATATTTTATCATCAAACAGTAAATTAAAGAGAGAATAATATAGACAATTATCGACGATAACATGCTAACGTATGTATGCTAATGAATGTCATGTAAAATGAAATGCAATTTAAAAGTTGGGTCCTTAAGTATAATGAGACCACCCCGACTCTCCAACATCTAGGCAGAGCTTAGGTGCGACTGTTTATATTTAAGATCCCAATTTACTATTATACTTTTTATTTATTAACTTATATTAATGTGAATTAAAACTCGTGTGAAAACTAATGAAATGGAGTAACTACTCTCATCATTAGGTAGCATTTCAGGAAGGAACCATTTCATGTGAGATTTTCACACGTATCCTTAAAGTTTTGAAATAGATTTAGGGTTTAAGTTTAGGGTTTGGGGTTTAATTAAAACGTGAACATCTCTAAAAATCTCATCCATCTAGCAGACTTTCGAAGCAGTTCGCATTTTTTTATAAATTTGAAAACTAATTAAAAAATTTCTTATATTGTTAATAATAATTCCCCAACACTTAGGCAAAATTATTTCTAGGAAAATATTTTTATTCCTTCAACATCCTTAGTAGGAAAATAAAAAGCTTATTCATTATTATTATATTAAAAATAATAGATATTTATCCTAATAAATTTAAAATTTATCACTTGCATACAAATATAAAAACTTAAAATAACAAAAATAATAATATATAAAAAAATTAGAAAATTAAAAAAAAAAAATTTACCTGAACCGAACCGGTCAATGTTGGTTTGGGCCAGTCTGATCGGTTCGACGGTTCGATCAGCGGTTCAAGTGATCTAACAGTTCAGACCGATTCACTGGCGATTCGTCTGAACTGGTTCAAGGCTGGCTGGAGCGGGTCGTTGGGTCGGGTTGCGCGGATCTCGGGTCTGGTTCGGTCCAGCATGGATCCTCTAAGCTTGAAACGACATCATTTTGGTCTTATGCTCAAAACGGCATTGTTTTGCCCCTACGTTTTCTATAAAAATCAAATTTTTTTATCTCAGTTCATTTCATTTCACAGAAAAAAAAAAAGCTTTGGGGTTCTCTAGCTTCCGCCGGAATCTGGCGTCAGGCGCTGCGTTGGCCGTCGTGCGGGTCGTCACTGGCGGTGGTCGTCGGTGACTGAAAAAGGGTCAAAAAATCGTTAAAAATTCTTCTTGACGCCCTCTTTCTAAATCCAACCTTCGTTTGGCATGAAAGAGCCTTGATAGTCATGAATCGATCTTCGAAGTTTCTGATCTCTTCTCTTTTTCTTTTTCTCTTTTTTTTAGACGGCTTAAACTAATGATTTCTCTTTCTTGTTTTAGGGGACTGTGGCACTAAGGTTCCTCCTTGCGGGGAGGATTGTGTTTTTTTATGTAGATTTGTTTCATTTTTTTGTTTGGGTATTTAGGGGAGTTGTTTGAAATTTGGGTTTTTTATACGTGGGGATGGGGGTTCTGTCTGGGGCTGTTGAGAGTGTTTTAGGGGGGTAGTTCGTCTGAGCTCGAGGGTTTTCGTGGGGGTAGATTGAATAGGTCTCTCTTCTTTTTTTTTAGAGAGCATAGAGAGTCTAAAGGGGAAAGGGGCTGGGGATTTTATAGAGCTTCAAATAGGGGGGCTGAACAGGAAGCTGGTCAGGGGGTGGACAAAGGGCTGGACAGAGGCAGCCGTGGTGCCATACCAGCCCCTGGTTTCTGTCTCATTTTCTCTTCTTATTTTTTTTAATTTTTAATTAATTTTTTAAATTATTATATATATTTTAAATATTTTATTATTATTATTATTAAACTAAAATGGAAATAGTAGACCCAGACAAAAACGGTGTCTACAATTGCCCCTCTTTGCACATTGCTGAGAATAAAAAATAGGGCAAAGACAAAGAGAACAATTTTGTCTGAAAGCAAATCATGAATTTTTTTTTTTACAGGTCAGGTCAAGTGATAAAGAAAACGACATCATGAGTTGAAAAATAAAAAATCGACTAAGGCAACACCGAAAGTTGAATAATAAAGAAGGTGATCGGGATGACACCGTGAGTCAAGGAATAACAAGATCTAGATTGAACGTGGATTGAATCACCAGTAAAAAATGAGGAGATTGGGAATAAATCACGAGTAAGAGAAATACTACGGATTAGGATTAAATCGCAAATCATAGAATAAAGAGATTGGGATTAAACCACAAATAAAAAAAATGACGTTAACTTGGATTGAATCACAAGTAAGAAATAAAGAGCTAGGATTAAACCACGAGTCAGAGGATAACAACAATCGAGATTAAACGACGATTTTAAATTAAAAGAGATCGAGATTGAATCATGAATCAGAGAATAAAGAGATCAAGATTAAACCACGAGTCAGAGGATAACAACAATCGAGATTAAACTATGATTTTAAATTAAAAAGATTGAGATTAAACCGCGAATCAGAGAATTTTAACTTGGATTGAATCATAAGTAAGAAAATAAAGGGACCGAGATTAAACCACGAGTCAGAGGATAACAACAATCGAGATTAAACTGCGACTTTAAATTAAAGAGATCGAGATTGAACCGCAAATTGGAGAATGTTAACTTGGATTGAATCATAAGTAAGAAAATAAAGGGACCGAGATTAAACCGTGAGTCAAAGGCTAACAACAATCGAGATTAAACTACGACTTTGAATTAAAGAGATCGAGATTGAACCGCAAATCGAAGAATAAAAAGATCGAAATTAAATCGCAAGTCAAAGGATAACAACAATCGACATTAAACTGCGACTTTGAATTAAAGAGATCGGGATTGAACCGCGAATCGAAAAATGTTAACTTAGATTGAATCATAAGTAAGAAAATAAATTTTTTAAAAATAATATAAAAAATATTTTTAATTTAATTTTATTTAAATTTATATCAAAATAATAATAAAAAACACTGTGAATTATTTTAATTAATAAAATAGTTAAACCTATGCTACGAACTCATTTCAAGTATTCAAGAAAATGGTAAAAAAATTTATTTAAACCCCATCTCTTAATTTGAATCTTAATTAGAACATGCTAGCAATTTATTTATAGAGATAATTGGAAATTAATTACTTCCTTAGTCAACTACTAGGGTTTGAAACAAGTGCCAAAAAAGGATAGGCCTTAATTTTTCAATCCCTAGCATTTTGAATTCAACATTGTTGGATTTCTTTGGGGCTGGGTTGAGCCCAATGGCTCATTAATTAAGTTACTAATTAGGCCTAAAATCTATTTAACCACAATTTATGGTTTTTAAAACTTATGTAAGTCTGCCTATACATTATATTATAAAAATTATCACATTCACTTGTAGTAGTAGAGTTTTTAAATTTTATTATCAAGATTATAACAGTAGTGTGAGCTGTTGATATAATATTAAAATTTTAATTTTAACAATCAGAGTTCAAATTATGATAATTTTAAATATGAATTCTTTATATTATCTTACATTATACATGCACATGTAATAATACATATAAAGCAAGTAATAAAAACCAATAATACATATAAAGCAAGTAATAAAAACCAAAAAACTATCCAATAAAATGTGGAAATTATAGTGGGGAATTTGGGGTTAAATAATAAGAAGTCTTAAAAAATATGAATTATTACCAAATAACAGTAGCATCGTCTCACTATAATAATTTTGTAAGAAACCCTTATGAAACAAGAAAGGGTCTGAATTTATAATTGAAAAATGAATTAATTAATAGTAGGATAGAAAAATAATTTAAAAGATTACAATTAGTAATTTCATAATCAAATAAATGATTTTTTTAAACTAATGTAAAACTGTGTTTTCTAAACCAACGTAATGCATAAATGAAATCACAAATTAATCCTTCATATATGCCTCACAAACATTTTAATAAAATTACAAAAAAAAAAATTAACTATTTCCAAAAATAAAATTCAGATATATATAATATTGCTAAACATGCTATTTCAACTTTTGATAATTGAAGTTACTTTCATAAAAGAAATCCCACTTGAAATCCTGCAACTATTTAACTCATATTCTAATTCTTATTAGTGTGTAATTTTCTTTTGCCTGTTAAGACCAGCATCATTACATATTTCAATTTTTTTGTCAAACATCTTCAATTTTATCAAAACCATTTTCTTTTATACATATATGTGCGTGCAAACACATGCGTAAGTGTGTGTAAAAATAAAAGAATTAAGAGTTTAAATTAGATATATATATATATATATATATATATAGACACACTATCTGCTTTCTTTTTGAATATGTTTACTGTTAAATTTTCTCAAATCTTTTATCATATTTTTAGGTAATAAAATAATTAGTGCATAATTTATAATAGTACGATCAACATGTTCATGGTATTTGATGCCCACAATATAACTTGCAAGCATGCAAAATTACACACAGATTTGCATAAAAATAGGGGGTTTTATTTTATTTTAATTTTATCATGTTTTGGAGACAACACGAAAGAAAAACCCAAAGATAATATATTTATTTTTCATCAGTCATAAGCACCCCCAATACTTAGGCTGAAAGTTGATCCATCAGCACTTAATCGGAACCGCTGAAGCCTTTATTGTAAGCATATTCAACAAGGGAATCCAACTCATCATTGGTGCAGTCGATCAAATTGTCCTTATTTTTATCAGCAACGTCCATGGCCTCTTCAACTTGCTTGTTTGGCGTGAGCGCACCTAGATGTTCAAAAGCATCCTTGAGCTGGTCCCTGGTGAGGCTGCCCTGCTTAGAGTAAGATCGAAACACTTGTTCCAATTTGTTTTTCTGATCCTTGTTATCCTTTGTGGCTTGCATTGTGGATTTGAGGTTTATGACAGGGTGATATTAGAGAGAAGGCTTGCTTAGCTTGGTTTGGTTTTTTTTTTCAATGCAATTTGTTTATATAGACCCAAAACTCTGAATACTATTCTGTTGAAGTGTCGGGGAATAAATCATTTTTTGGTGGTGGGTTTTAAATTTTGATTTCCATCCTTTTTATCAATAAATTAATAAATCAATCAATAAATTTTTATAATGAATACTTAAAAAAAATATTTCAAGAGAATTGGTACGAATAAAAATATTAATGTTAATTTCTTCTTTTCTTCTGGCTTCAAATTAACCACAGATTAGAAAATGCTAAATAGCAGCCTCCCCTATCTTGTGTCGTAGTGATGATACAAGGCTCCACTATCTTGTATCCATTTTCTATTGTTTCATTTGTTTTAGCCCTCATTTGCCGTTTTTAATTTTTTTTTTTTTTTTTTTTTTGTGGTTGCCTGATTAAATGATGCATTTTGGTCCATTTGGTTTTAATGAATTTTCAAAATGTGGTAGATCTCGTGAAAGGAGTTCTAGGAAGTACTTTGATGAGCATGCTTGTAAATTGTGATAATTATTGTGTATGAATGTTAAGTTATCCAAAAATAAGTAAGTTTAGTATTAGGACTTTCTTTCTTTTATTGTTCGCTGTAAATGATTCTGGAGCAAAGCAAACTGCTGTCAAACTAATTAATTGCATTGTACCACTTTCAGGAATCGTGGCTTTAGTAGGTTAAAACCGTATACATGTTTCTTTCTCATATGTTCTTAATCTGGGTAGGATAGAACTAAGTATGGGCTATTTCAATTCCTTTGCACCTTTTTTCCCTTGTTCTGTAAGGTTTTCTCAACCACCCTTTTCAAGGGGAAAGCTGTAATATATATATATTTTTTTCTTTTCTTTTTTTTTTTTAAATTAGATAATTTTGTAAAAAAATTATATTGATGGAAGTATTTACATGTCATCCAGATTTAATTTTTTCAATCCTTCATTTTTTATAAATCTTTATTTTTAAAAAGTTCATAACAAAAATTTTTACAAAAATAGATCACCATTGCTAATATTGCATGACAATTCATTTTTTTTTTTATTTTCGTTTTGATTTTTTGATTTTTAGTTTTTTTCTTCATTTATTTTTTATTAGATCAATTGTTTTAGTGAAAAAATTCCAATGAATGTGCCCGGTGGCATCTTATTTTATTTTTTGCCATTCATTTTTTTTAATTGGATAAATATTACAATAAAAAAATTAGTATACAAATTTTTTAAGATAAAAGTCAATTGAGGTAAAGACAACAAAATATCTTGTATCCGATCTGTTTCGTTCCTGTGGATCCAATCGGTGTGCCTTTTTTTAAAAAAAATATTTAAGATTGAAATTCTTAAAAAATCTGAATTATTACGAAATTATAATAGCATCGTCTACTAAAATAATTTTGTAAGAAGCCTTTATGAATTAAGAAACGGAAAACTTATAATTGAAAAATGAATTAATTAATAGCAGGATAGAAAAAAAATTTAAAAGATTACAATTAGTAATTTCATAATCAAAAAAATGATTTTTTTAAAATTAATGTAAAATTGTGTTTTCTAAACCAAAGCAATGCACAAATTAATCTTTCATATATGCCTCAAACAATTTAATAAAATTACAAAATAATTTTAACTATTTCCAAAAATGAAATCTTGATATATATAATTTTGCTAAACAAGATATTTAGACTTTTGATAATTAAAGTTACCTTCATAAATGAAATCCCACTTGAAATCTTGCAATTAATCAACTCATTTTGATATTTTAATTCTCATCAAAGTATAACTTCTTTTGCCTGCTGAAACCAGCAACAATATGTACTTCACTTTTTTTGTCAAATAGCACATGCAAAAACATATGCATAAGTGTGTGTAAAAATAAAGAGAATTAAACATTTAAATTAGATTCATCTATATATATATATATATATATATATATACACTCTATTTGCTTTTCTTTCGAATAGGTTGACTTTCAAGTTTTCTCGAACCTTTTATCATGTTTTTAAGTAATAAAAATTTTAGTGTATGGTTTATAATAGTACGATCAACATGTTCATGGTATTTGATACACACAATATAACTTGCAAGTATGTTAAATTACACACAGATTTAAATAAAAACAGGGGGTTTTTTATTTTATTTTAATTTTATCATGTTTTTGAAACAACATGAAAGAAAAAGACCCAAAGCTATACATTTATTTTTCATCAGTCATAAGCATCCCCCATACTTAGGCTGAAAGCTGATCCATCAGCACTCAAACGGAACCGCTGAAGCCTTTATTGTAAGCATATTCAATAAGGGAATCCAACTCATCATTGGTGCAGTCGATCAAATTGTCTTTATTTTTATCAGCAACGTCCATGGCCTCTTCAACTTGCTTGTTTGGTGTGAGTGCACCTAGTTGTTGAAAAGCATCCTTAAGCTGGTCCCTGGTGAGGCTGCCCTGCTTAGAGTAAGATCGAAACACTTGTTCCAATTTGTTTTTCTGATCCTTGTTATCCTTTGTGGCTTGCATTGTGGATTTTGAGGTTTATGACTGGGTGATAGAAGAGAGAAGGCTTGCCTAGCTTGGTTTGGTTTTTTTTTTCCAATGCAATTTGTTTATATAGACCCAAAACTCTGAATACGATTCTGTTGAAGTGTAGGGGAATAAAATCTATTTTTTGTGGTGGGTTTTAAAATTTTATTTCGATTGAAAGGAAACACTATAATTGTATGACAATTTCTTCATTTGAAATTTTTTTAAAATATCCATTTTATTAATAAAATTAATATATCGATCAATAAATTTTTATAATGAATACAAATAAACAAATATTCCAAGAGGATTGGTACGAATAAGAATATTAATGTTGGCTTGAAATTAACCACAGATTGGAAAATGCTAAGCGTAGTGGTAGCAGCCTCCCTTTCCTGTGTCCCTAGTGATGATAGCAGCCTCCACTATCTTGTATCCATTTTCTATTGTTTCTTTTGATTTTGCAGGTGAAAAGGCTAGACAACGAAGTCAGGAGTAAGGAATCTAAACTCTCACCTGTCCAAATTTGAGCTGTTTCTACACGAAAAAGTTTGAAAAGAATCGTCTTGTTGCTCCTGGTTGGACAGAACTTGATCATACACATTGATTTTCTAAAAACTTATAATTTGATGGAAGTGTCTTGTCTGTAGGATAATTTGATATTATTGGTTAAAAATATTGTTATAACATATAGATTCATGGATCTATCATAGACATAAACTTTAAGAGTCGCTACTATTTTCTTTTTTGTTTAGGTGTAATTGACCATTTAATTGAATTTGTCTTATTTAAAGAGGATATCTAAGATAGACTTAGGCATTTTTAAATAGTAAATTTTAAAATCCATGAAATCAGATTTAAGGTTCAAGAGTGCAATTATACATGAGGAAGTTTATAGCACCATTACAGTGCCTATCCAAAAGATGGTATCAATTTGATTTCAAATTATCTAAGCCTTGAAATATTCTTATAATTATACTCAGTAATTTAATTATTAAAAATTAATTCTAAAATTACTCTAATAGTTGAGTAGCAATGTAAGATAATTTTCTCATCTTAAAAGTATTCTTAGAGACTAATGTATCACTCTTAAGAGACTCCGTCATTGAATTTATTAATATATTTTATTTAAAAAATAATTAGTAAAATCCTCCAATAGTTTGGTAAGATTTTACTTTGGTGCAAATTTCCCAATAGTTTGGTGAGATTTTTTTTAAAATCATTTATAAAATTTTGTTTTGATGTAGAATTCTAAATAGTTTGGTAAGATTTTATTTGAAAATTATTTATAAAATTTTACTTTGAGAAAATTCATTAAATCTTCCAATTTGGTAAGATTTAATTCAAAATTTTTATCCTCCAATAATTTGGTAGGATTAAAAATATATTATTTTATTTTATTTTAAAAATTCATTAAGTCCTCTAATAGTTTGGTAAGACTTAATTCAATATTTAAATATTCCAATAGTTTGGTAGGATTGAAAATTTATTATTAAAAAAATTACATTATGAAATTCTCCATTAGTTTGGTAAAATTCATAATTGAAAATTTCTAAACCCATGAAATTAAAAATTCATAATTTAAAACTCACAATCTTTAAATTTTATTTTAAACGTACATAAAAAAAGTAAAATAAATGAATAAATATATAAATAAACAAAATGTGAAAATTACCCTAATGGAAGGAGACATGCCTAGATTGAAGTATCTCTTGATCTGTGGTGATAGATAATCACCAAAGAGCTCTGCCACCAATTCTAACCTAATAGCTAGGGTACAAATTGCTACTCATCCATTTTTTGGTAGGTTTCCTTTTTTTTTCCTTTTTTTTTTTGTATGTTGTTGATTGGTGTTTATATTGGGCCTTCTGCTAAGAGTTTTAGCGATTTGCATTGAATGAAAAGTTTGTAGATCTGATTATACTCTGAATTGATTTTTTCTTACTTCTCTTTAAAATTTATTTAATTAATTTCTAAAATTGTCTCGATTTTCCTTGATTTTCAGAGTCCCTCAAAACTTTCCAAACTAAATTTGACTTTGATTCCTTGATTTGCTTTCTTTGCAACCTTTCTTTAATATTTGACAAGATCATGTTAGTTTTAATTATCGAGATCATCATTGATTAGTGCTCAAATTATTCCATAAATTTCATTGACATGATTTATGATAAAAATTTAAAACAAAATAAATAAAAGAGTAAAACATATAAATAAATAAGACAAAAAAAGATATTAAAAGAAATGAAGGAAATTGGACAATTGGGCTTAGATTGAGTTTCAGACTAAATAGGGTGTCTACAGCTGGCCCTATTTGCATAAGTTTTGTGAAATACAAATTATGCAAAATATAGATATACATTACGTTCAAGCCCAAATTATTCAATTTTTTTCTTTTTTTTAAAGGCTCTTAAAAATGAAGGCACACAACTTTTAAAAAAAATTAAGGATGACACCCAAAGGTTTTGACAATCATGCCCAGAGGTCTTATAGATCATGTCTAAAAAGCTTGTAAATTAAGCCCGGAGGTTTTACAAATCATTCATTAAAAAATGCTCCTTTAAACAAAGGCTATACAACTATTAAAAAAGAACCTAAAAGTTTTAAAAGATCATGCCCAAAGGTCTTAGAGATTATGCTCGGAGTTCTTATAAATCTTGACTTTAAAATAAATTCAGCTCGAAAGACTTACAAATCTTTACCCAGAGGACTTAGAGATTACGCGCGGAGGCTTTACAAATCCCGATCTTAAAATAGATTCAACTCACAAGACTTATGAATCTTGCCCAAATGACTCAAAGATTACACTTGGAGGTGTTACAAATCTCGACTTTAAAATAAATTCAGCTCAGAAGACTTATAAATCTCGACTCTAAAATAGATTCAAGTTAGCAGACTTACGAATCTTACTCGGAAGACTTCGAGATTATGCATGGAGGTTTTACAAATCTTGAAGATTATGCCCAGAGGTCTTACAAATCTTAACTCTAAAATAGATTCAGCTTGAAAGATTTATGAATATTGACTAAAAGACTTGGAGATTATACCCGAAGGTCTGATAAATCTCAACTCTAAAATAGATTCAACTTGAAAGACTTATGAATCTTACCCAGAGGTCTTGCAAATTAAACTTCAAAAAAGCTTATTTAAAATAAATGTTCAACCACTTTAAAGAGAAAAAGAATATTTAGAGGTTTTAAAAATCATGTATGGAGGTCTTATAGATATTGCTTGAAGGACTTTAAAAATAGTTTAATAGTTTTGAAGATGTTGCCAAAGGTTTTTTTAAAAAAAATTATCCGAAGATTTTTTAAGACTGATACTTAAAAATTTTAACAAATTTACCCTAAGGTAAAATCTTGTTTAATCAAAGTTTCATTTTTTATCAAAAATTTAAGTCAACATCTCTTTCCTCTAAAAAATATGAATACAACATATGAAATAGATGTGATGTATACTATGTAAGAAATGCATGAAGTGTAATGAATTAAATGCATGAATTTTATACCAAATGTCCTTAATTGTGGTAATAGGTTTCTCGAAACTTTTTCTTCATTCCATCTTTCCATGACATAGCCTCTGAATTAGTTAACAAGTTCTTTCATGCCCTAAAGTAGACATTCTCAACATTTTCATTCTTGAAAACTATTTTTCTCCTCTAGTGAGTTATTTTAATTTTGATCCCTTGCATTTGGCATTTTCTTGCCTCAGAAAGGTCTTTTATAGCATTCACCTATCTCCCACCTCGAGCATTAAGATCCATCATATTGTGAACATTTTTTAAAACTTCCCATGAATAGCAATAGAAATTATCCCAGATATCTCTCTTCTGCATGTGATCAAATCTCTTAAAAATTGGTGATTACTACTTAGAATAAGGATGATGAATCATAATTTTGGTCTTCCAAAGGATGCAATGGTTTGGCACCCCTTTCAGTTCTTGATATGTGGTATTTTAATAAATATCAAGAACAACTATGTTAGGTTCAAATTTTCAAGTTTGAAAAAGGAACAAGGCCTAAATTTTAGAAGGAATCTTCATACTGAGATCAATCTCTTGGGCCTTTAAAGAAAAGTCTCCTTGGTGCTACATAGAAAGTCATGAGTTGGTTTCAGAGTTTCAATCTTACTTTAGGCTGCCATTTTGGGTTTTCACCCTAAAACTTCGTTCTTTTCTCTTTTTTTTTTTTTGGATATTCCATCAGGCATTTGAGCATTCAAAAATTATAAAAAAGTGATAGTGATTTCCTAAAGAAAAACTCTTTAATTTAGATATCCATACTTGATCAAAATGGACTTTTTAAAGGACGTAATGTGGGCTGGGGTTTAAGGTTTTGAAAAAGCATAAATAAGCCCAAAAAATGTATTTACTAGTGATCAAACCAAAAATCATTTCTTTTCCAGAAACATCTTTCCTTTTTTCAAAGATGCCTTTTTCTCTTTTTTCTCTTTTTTTCTTCTTTTCTTTTCTTTTTTTCTTTTGCATGAGCTTAAATTTTTTGAAACTCATCTTATTTCAAGCTTGCTTATTAACATAAGGCATTATTTCCTAACCCTCAGCACAAGATTAGATGCCATCTTGATGAGATCCTTTTTCTCTTGAACTTGCCCCCCAAAATTTAAAGAGTGATTCCTAGTTAAGGTTCATTCGAAAGAATAATCAAAAGGTTTTTAAAAGGTAGCAAATGGATATTTTCTTCTTTTATAAAGGGAATTTAAAAGATGACCATTTTTCATTTAAGTATGGATACCTATTGAAAAGCAGTTCTCAAGAGACAACTTGTTTCTAATTGATTTTAAGTTCATTTGAATGCCCCACATGCATGATTTCACAATCAACACTATTTTCTTTTTGTTTTTTTGTAATTCATCCATTTTGATAACAAAGCCATCTGAATGTTCATCAATCAGAAAGATCAAAAGGATTATTTAGGGCTTTAAGTAAATTTGGCTTTTGCCCCAAAGTGAGTACAAATGATCGCTTGGTAAATGATTCAAAAAAAAAAGATAAATGTAGCACAAGTTAAAATACTGAACAAATTAAAAAAATATGGCTCAAGAAATTTAAGTGGTGACGTGTTTGAAAAAAGCTTGCCATTTATTGAATCACCAAAAAATAAAAAGCTTAGGAGAGTGCCCTAAAAGATTTTACAAATTAATCGACTATCACATTGTTCATAGCCTAAATGAAGATCAATAAATTTTAAGTTTCATCATGGCCAAATAAGGGGAAGTTCTGAAACTTTCGTCCCTAGAAATTCTCAAGGTTTTTAATCTTCTAAATGAAAAAAATTAAACGTTCAGGGGAATTGCTCAAGATACCTATTCCTAATAATAATTACCAAATTTCTTGAGATTTTTTTTTCACATGTATTTGTAAGAAGCTAAACAATTAAAACTCATAAGAAACCAATGACTTCATGTCCAAGAAATCAATATACAAGGAATAATCAGCCTATAATAAAACAACATTCTATTACTCAAAAAGCTCTTTGATCAAGGTGCCATTATGGATAAGGCTTTCAAACTTTTCTTTCAACTGTTTGCATTTCTCAGTCGAGTCCAATTGCCCCATGTTATAATCATATTTAACATTTATATCATAACTCTTGGCTAATCGATGTGAAGTTGCTTTTAAAGGTATTGAGGTGAGGTACTAGTACATTATCAGCAATGGTAAAAGAGCAAAAATTAGAATTAGGATTTTCTCTAGATTATTTCTTGATCTTATTTGGCCATTCATTGGTCGAGTAGTAGATTGGGGATAATGACTTATGTGATGAGCTAATTGTTAGGTTAGTTAGGAAAAATATGGATTCTAAGAAAAGTTATTTACAGTAGGGTGGTAAGGTTAGTACATGATTTGTGGGGTCAAGCTTCCAACCTTTTTCCTTTTATACATCATGACATGAACATCTTCTCTTTTCATTCTTGGTACACACACATCCTTTACGCTAGGTGCATTATCTTCTTTAAGCTATTCACTTTTTAAGGCATTCTCTATTATCTCCCCTGATATGACCATGTTGGTAAAATTCTTTATTACATTTCCAATCATCTTTCATAATATGGAGCTTTAGGAGTGCTAACAAACAAGATTGTAGTTTTTTTTTCTGTTAAAGGAGTTTGAACTTAGACAGCAACACCCTTCCACCTTTGAGCATATTCTTTGAAACTCTCGACGTCTTTTTTCCCCATACTTTGTAGAAACAATTGATTTGAGACTAACTCTATAATGTACTTGTATTAAGTTATGAATGCCCTGGCCAATTCTTTCCATGAAATGATTTGATTTCTATCAAACTGAGCATACCACTAAACAGCAGATCTCGTAAGATTATCTTAGAATACATGAATCAAGAGTTTGTCATCACAGACATGGGCAACCATTTTTCTACAATATATAGTGACATGGTCATCGGGCATTTGGTACCATTATATTTCTCAAATTTTGATACCTTGAACTTGGGTAGAATAATCACATCTGGCACTAAGCAAAGCTCTAATGCATCCTTAGATCCATAAAAATCTATTTTTTTGATGGCTCTAAGCCTCTCTTATATGAGATCCATTTTTTTTAGCACCTGAATCTTTTGTTACTTCAAATGAACTTTTCATCAGTTTTACTAGCTTTTCAGAATCATCAAGGGTTGGAATTGGTGAAGCTGTTGAAAGTATTCTAGAATAAGAGTATGCCCCTAAATGTGGTACTTGTTATGATTGTACCCCTTGGGATGCTTATATACAGGTTTCTTCCACCTTTTTTTTATTTAAATTTTTTAGCATTTCCATTATCTGAGCAAAATCTACTCTCATTTTCTCAATTTAGCTATGTTGTTTTGGCTCCATAAGTGGCAAGGAGATTACCTTGATGATCGGGCTTTTAAACCTTATTACCACAATTAAGAATTAGGACAATGTCTATTACGAATTTATGCAAGAAAACAAAAGATGTATATATGAATGAATGGATGCATGCATTAAATTCTATCACATAATAAGAAAGAGAAGAAAAAGGAAATCTTTAATTAAAATTTGTTTTGACAAAAACATCCAAAATCATTCCTAGGAAAAATCCTAAAATCTATTGCCTGATCATATTCTTTAGCTTTAAGATCTTGGTACTACCATGGATAAGTTTTTCAACCACTATGATTATGCAATACCCTTTTAACAATCTTTGGCTTTCCTTTATCCCCAAAACTTAATGCACTATCTCTTTTAACAATCTTTGCACCTTATGCTTGAAAGCAATGCAATATTTTATTAAATGGCCTGTATTCCCAAAGTGATAATCATGTCGAGCTTCAACCTCAAACAATTTAGGATAAGGGTTTTAGTAGCTTTAAAGGAACTGATGTGATTAGATAATTTTCGAGGAGTATCAGGAATAATTTAATGTAAGTCACAAGGATTGGATCAATGATGGCTCTCTCTTTTTCATTCACTTAATGATTTTTTGAGTTGAGTAGTTTTTTTACTTACAGGTGCAAAGTTTGGAGTAAAATTAGGTGTATATGCCCAAAAGTTTACTAGTGGGGAGCAGAATTGCTGAGCTAAAGGGTTTTAACAAGCATAATTCATAACTGAAAAAGTATATGGGTATAGGCTAATCTACGGAGTTGAATAGAAAAAAGCTTTGTTTTGGATGCTAAAAGAGATTGTTTAGGAATAACTGGTTAGGAATTTGGGTATGAGCCAATCTATAGAACTGGTGCATGGTTAAAAGGCCTTACCTCTTCTACTTCTTTTCTAACTTGGTCTTTTCTTAGGCCATTGGATACATTGACATGACTTGGATCGATATCAGTATTATAAGAGGCTTTTTGATCTTGACAAAATGGTTGCTTAATGCACACACGAATTGGAGTTGATGAGAATTCTTGAGAATGGGCCACTTCAAGATTTTTCACCATTTCCACTAGCTTGGTAAGTTGCATTTTTATTTCTTATAGGTCATGCCCAAATTCCTTTTGGTTGAGTTTCAAAGCTTGGATCCATGCTTCTAACAAATCTCCTATCTCTTCTGAATTGTTATCCCAAATGATTAAAAGATTTCTATTATACAATGACATGATGAATGAATGATGATGATGATATATGAATAAGTGAGATACATGAAATGAATGAAAATAGACAAACAAAGAAATAAATAAATGCAAACTTATTGATGCTAACATGATTCAAGCAAAAGAAAGTAACAAACAAGAACAAAGGTAACAACCAATATAAAGAAAGAAAAAGCAAAATAATTTAATGCATAACTTAAAAGATATGTGACCTAATTTGGAGTATTTATACAAAAAGAAAAGATATGGATCTACCTATGGGTATTACAACTCACTATATGTGGTTTAGGATTGATTCTACATGTTCCCAAATTATTCCTCACATCATTGTCCATTATTGACTAGTAAAACACCCTAATTTTTACCCATTATAGGTTACAAACGGTAATGGTTCAATTCAAATGGGAGTGTTTCACTAGCCTATGCCAAGACATGAAATCTCATGAAGGCATAGGTACTTTACTCTTCTTAAGGGACAAAACTCGATTGTAGAATTTGCGTTATTTTATTTTATTTAAAAAAATAATTAAGTCATTTAATAGTTTGGTAAGATTTAATTCAAGATTTAAATCCTCTAATAGTTTGGTAGGATTAAAAATTTATTATTAAAAAAATTATATTATGAAATTCTCCAATAGTTTGGTAGAATTCATAATTTAAAATTTATAAATCCATGAAATAAAAAATTCATAATTTAAAACTCATAATCTTTAAATTTTATTTTAAACATACATAAAAAATGAAATAAATGAATAAATATATAAAAAAACAAAAATGTGAAAATTACCTTAATGGATGGAGACACACCTAGGTGGAAGTATCCTTTGATTTATAGTGACAAATAATCACCAATTCAAACCAAAGAGCTCTGCCACCAATTCTAATCAAAGAGCTTGGGTATAGATTGCTACTCATCTATTTCTTAATGGGTTTCCCTTTTTTTTCCCTCTTTTATTTTTTATGTGTGGTTGATTGGTGTTTATATAAGGCCTTTTGCAAGGAATTTTAGAGATTTGCATTGAATGAAAAGGATTATAGATCTAATTAAGCTCTAAATTGATTTTTTCCTAGATGCTTTTGAAAATTCGTTTAATTAGTTTTTGAAATTATCTTGATATTTCTTAATTTTCAGAATCCCTCAAAATTTTTCGAATTAAATCTGACTTTGATTCCTTGATTTACTTTCTTTTCAACCTTTATTTTAATATTTTAAATGATAATGTTTTAGTTTTGATTACCGAGATCTTCCTTGATTAATGCTCAAATTACTCCACAAATTTCATTGACCTAATTTATGATAAAAATTTAAAACTAGATAAGTAAAAGACTAAAGCATAAAAAAGATAAATAAATAAATAAGACAAATAAGATATAAAAAGAAATGTTGGAAATTGGACAATTGGTCTTTGTTTGAGTCTCAAACTAAACAAGGTGTCGACAAATATATATTTTATACTTTTTTACTTTTTAAATTAGATAATTTTGTAAAAAATGATATTGATGGAAGTGTCTACATGGCATCCATATTTATTTTCTTTCAACCTTTCATTTTTTTTATAAATTTTTATTTTAAAAATAGTTAATAATAAAAATTTTACAAAAACAGTTCATAATTGCTAATTTCGCGTGACAACTTAACTTTTTTTATCCTTTTTTTCGTTTTTTTCTCCCTTTATTTTTTATTAGGTCAATTGTTTAAACAAAAGAAAAACCAACGAATGAGCCCATGTGGCATCCTATTTCATTTTTTTACCTTTCATATATTTTTTAATTAGATAAATAATACAATAAATAGAAAACAGTAAATAAATTTTTTAAGAAAAAAGTCAATTGAGGTATTTACAATAAATTTTCTTAATTAGATAATTTTTTGAGAAAATAATGACAATATAGGTGTTCACATAATATCCTCACTTGTTTTTTTTTATATAATTTTATATTTTAATTAGATAAATTTTATAATAAAATGAGATGGTTGATAAAAATAGCAAAACAATCAGTATTTATGGATTTCGATACATCTTGATTTGATATGGGTGTTTTTATAAAAAGTCGATATCAAATCGAATCATATTGGTTTTTAAGGTAAGGAAAGGTAAGATGTGGATTTAGGGTGCTTTGTCCTAAATCATCTTGTGATATATGTAAAATTATATATTTTATTATTATTTTGGTTTTATATTTATATACATGTATTATATTAATAAAATTAGTATTTGATACTTTAATTTAATAAATTAATATTTTAAACTCAATAAGGGTGTCCATGTGGCACCCTTATTGAGCTTTCTTTTTTGTTTTTGTTTTTTTCTCTTTTGTTTTTGGTTTTCTTCTTTTTCAATTTTTTTAATTCTTTTATTAGATAAATTTAGTGAGAAAAAAAAAAGACCAATTGAAATATCCACATGACACTTCCATTTATTTTTTTATCATTTACTTTTTTAATTAGATAAATTTTAAAAATATATAACATAAAAATTATTTTTAATTTAATTTTATTAAAATTTATATCAAAATAATAATAAAAAAGAAACTATGAATTATTTTAATTAATAAAATAGTTAAACCTATGCTACAAGCTCATTTCTAGTATTCAAGAAAATAGTAAAGAAAATTATTTAAACCCCATCTCTTAATTTTAATCTTAATTAGAACACGCTAGTAGTTTATTTATAGAGATCATTAGAAATTAATTACTTTCTTAGTCAACTGCTAGGGTTTGAAACAAGTGCCAGAAAATCGATAGGCCTTAAAATTTTAATTCCTGGCATTTTGAATAAGTGTTGTTGGATTTCTTTAGGTCTAGGTTGAGCCCAATGACTCATTAATTATGTTCTTAATCAGGCCTAAAACCTATTTAACCACAATTTATGGTTTTTAAAATTTATGTAAGTGTGCCTATACATTTATATTATAAAAATTATCACATTCACTTGTAGTAGTGGAGTTTTGAATTTTATTATCAAGATTGTAATAGTAGCGTGAGCAATTGATATAATATTAAATTTTTAATTTTAATGATGTTATAACATATAGATCCGTGGACCTACTACTAGATATAGATTAGAGGAGTTACCACCAATCTTTTTTGGTTAGGTATGATTGACCACCTAATTGAATCTGATCTATAAGATAGATGTTAGGTTCGGAAGTTGGTTACGCTTGAGGAAGGTTGTAGCACCCCCACAGCACCTATCCAAATGATGGTACCAGTTTGATTTTGAATCATCTAAGCCTTGGTCATTTTATGATTTTACCGAATACTTTAGTATTGAAAATTAACCCTAAAATTGTCCCAATAGTTTTGTAGCAATTCAAGATAATTCTCTCACCTCATGAGTATTTATGGAGACTAGTATCCTACTCTGGAGGGGCTCTTTTATCAGATTTATTAATTTATTATAAGAAAAGGTAAATCTACTAATAGTTTGGTAAGACTTACTTTGAAGCAATCCTCCAATAGTTTAGAGGATAAAAATTATTTATTTATTTGAAAAGACCTTTTTTTTATTGAAAATATTTTTTTAATTATTTTTAATTATTTTGAAACTTTATTTACAATAACTTTTTTGTTTGAAAAGATTTTTTTTAGAATATTTTTCTTTCTTTTTTTTACTTTCAAAAATAAAAATGGAAGAAATAACATTTTTTAAAAAAAAATAAAAATGGGTTAAAAATAAAATAAAATTAGAAAATAAAAATAAATAGAAAAGGAAAAACCTGCGATCGGGTCGGGTTGATACCAAGGTCAGAAAACAGGTCAATGGGTCACACGCGGATCTTTGGCTATCCAAAATGGTGTCGTGTTGGAAGAGTATAAAAGCCACACCACTCAGCTTTTCTTCAAAATTATTTGATTAAGCCTTTCTTTCTAAAATGTCTATTCTTTTGTCTTCTCTCTAACTGATTTTCAAAAATTGACGAATAAATCTCAAAAGCTAATAGGAAATTTCCAAGAACCCAACAAGTTGTCCAGAAAGCTAAACTCAGAAGTCCCTATAATGCAAAACCCTATAGAAATTCAAACCCAAAAACACCAAATCCCAATCCTAGAAAATCTGAACAAATCAAATCCAAGACCTAAAACCTCTTGGTTGCTAAACAAATTTCTTTTTTTTTCTCTAGAGTTTCTGCATAATCTTTTTTTTTCTCCTTTCCCTTGCTTTGATCACTGGTTTATATAAAAGTTCATGCTCAATCAATTCTCTTTAAATCCATGATTTTGTTTGATTTTCGTTTTAATGAGAATTGATTTTGAAATCAAATCCCAAAAATCTCTCCCTATCATTTTGATGTGAATTGATTATGGAATTAAATCCCGACAATCTCTCCACATCAAATACCAATTGATTCTAGAATTAAATTCCAAAAATCTCTCAACTACGATTAAACTCTGAAAAAAATATTCCTAGACAAAACGGGGTGTCTACAAATGATCAAAGTTCAAAATTTGACAATTTTAAATATGAATTCTTTGTATCATCTTACATTATACATGCACATGTAATAATACACACAAAGCAAGTAATAAAAAGCTAAAAACTATCTTATAAAATGTGGAAATTATAGTGGGGAATTGGGGGTTAGATAATAGGAAGCCTTAAAAAATATGAATTATTACCAAATTACAGTAGCATCATCTTAATAAAATAATTTTGTAAGAAACCTTTATGAAGTAAGAGAGGGTCTAAATTTATAATTGAAAAATGAATTAGCTAATAATAGGATAGACAAATAATTTAAAAGATTAAAATTAGTAATTTCATAATCAAATAAATGATTTTTTTAAAAAATTAATGTAAAACTATGTTTTTTAAACCAACACAATGCATAAATGACATCACAAATTAATCTTCATATATGCCTTGCAAACATTTTAATAAAATTACAAAAAACAATTTTAAGTATTTCCAAAAGTAAAATCCAGATATATATCATATTGCTAAACACGCTATTTCAACTTTTGATAATTGAAGTTACCTTCATAAATGAAATCTCACTTGAAATCCTGCCACTAATTAACTCACTTTGATATTTTAATTCTTATCAGTGTGTAACTATTTTTTACCTGCTGAGACCAGCATCGGTATATACTTCAATCTTTCTGTCAAACATCTTCAATTTTATCAAAACCATTTTCTTCTATGCTTACATATGCGAGTGCAAACACATTTGCGTGTGTGTAAAAATAAAAGGAATTAAGCGTTTAAAGTAGATTCATATATACACTATCTGCTTTCCTCCCAAATATGTTTTCTTTCAAGTTTCCTCAAACCGTTTGTCATATTTTTAGGTATTAAAAATATTAACATATAATTTATAATAGTGCGATCAACGTGGTCATGGTATTTGATACACATAATATAACTTGTAAGCATACAAAATTACACACAGATTCGCATAAAACAGGGGGTTTTATTTTATTTTAATTTTATCATGTTTTTGAGAAAACATGAAAGAAAAAGACCCAAAGATATATATTTATTTTTCCTCAGTCATAAGCACCCCCCATACTTAGGCTGAAAGTTGATCCATCAGCACTTAAACGGAACCGCTGAAACCTTTATTGTAAGCATATTCAATAAGGGAATCCAACTCATCATTGGTGCAGTCGATCAAATTGTCCTTATTTTTATCAGCAACGTCCATGGCCTCTTCGACTTGCTTGTTTGGCGTGAGTGCACCTAGATGTTGAAAAGCATCCTTGAGCTGGTCCCTGGTGAGGCTGCCCTGCTTAGAGTAAGATCGAAACACTTGTTCCAATTTGTTTTTCTGATCCTTGTTATCCTTTGTGGCTTGCATTGTGGATTTTGAGGTTTGTGACCGGGTGATAATAGAGAGAAGGCTTGCCTAGTTTGGTTTGGTTTTCTTTTCCAATGCAATTTGTTTATATAGACCCAAAACTCTGAATACGATTCTGTTGAAGTGTTGGGGAATAAAACATTTTTTGGTGGTGGGTTTTAAAAATTGATTTCCATCTTTTTTATCAATAAAATAATAAATCAATCAATAAATTTTATAATGAATACTGAAAAAAAAAATATTCCAAGAGGATTGGTACGAATAAAAATATCAATGTTAATTTCTTCTTTTCTTCTGGCGTCAAATTAACCACAGATTGGAAAATGCTAAATAGCAGCCTCCACTATCTTGTGTCCATTTTCCATTGTTTCATTTGTTTTAGCCCTCAATTTGCAGTTTTTAGGTTTTTCTTTTTTTTTTTTGGTTCCCTGATTAAATGATGCATTTTGGTCCATTTGGTTTTAATGAATTTTCAGAATTTGGTAGATCTCGTGAAAGGAGTTCTAGGAAGTACTTTGATGAGCGTGCTTGTAAATTGTGATAATTATTGTGTATGAATGTTAAGTTATCCAAAAATAAATAAGTTTAGCATTAGGACTTTCTTTCTTTTATTGTTTGCCATAAATGATTCTGGAGCAAAGCAAAATACTGTTAAACTAATTATTTGCGTTGTACCACTTCCTGGAATCATGGCCGTAGTGGGTTAAAACTGTATACATGTTTCTCTCTCATATGTTCTTAATCTCGGTAGGATAGAATTAAGTTTGGGCTATTTCAATTCCTTTGCACCTTTTTTCCCTTGTACTGTAATATTTTCTCAACCACCCTTTTGCAAGGGGAAAGCTGTAATATATTATATATATATATATATATATATATATATTTAAAATTAGATAATTTTGTAAAAAAATTATATTGATGGAAGTGTGTACATGGTATTCAGATTTTATTTTTTTCATTTCTTCATTTTTTATAAAGCTTTATTTTTAAAAAGTTCCTAATAAAAATTTTTACAAGAATAAATCATCATTAGTAATATTACATGACAATTCAATTTTTTTTCCTTTTTATTTGTTTTGATCTTCATTTTGATTTTTTCTTTTTTAGTTTTTTTTTCTCCCTTTATTTTTTATTGGATCAATTGTTTCAGTGAAAAAAACTGACCGGATGTACCCACATGGCATCCTATTTTATTTTTTGCCTTTCATCTTTTTTTTAATTAGATAAATATTAAAATAAAAAAATTAATATATAAATTTTATAAGATAAAAATCAATTGAAGTATAGACAACAAAATATCTTGTATCGTATATGTTTCGATTCCTATGGATCAATCGGTGTGCTTTTTCTTTTTTTTTTTAATTTAGGATTGGAAACCATAAAAAATATGAATTATTACCAAATTACAATAGCATCATCTACTAAAATAATTTTGTAAGAAACCTTTATGAAGTAAGAAACGGAAAACTTATAATTGAAAAATGAATTAATTAATAGTAGGATAGAAAAATAATAAAAGATTACAATTAGTAATTTCATAATCAAATAAATGAATTTTTTTAAAATTAATGTAAAACTATGTTTTCTAAACCAAAGCAATGCACAAATGACACTGCAAATTGATCCTTCATATATGCCTTACAAACATTTTAATAAAATTACAAAAAAAAATTTAACTATTTCCAAAAATAAAATCTTGATATATATAATTTTGCTAAATAAGATATTTAAACTTTTGATAAATGAAGTTACCTTCATAAATGAAATCTTACTTGAAATCCTGCAACTAATTAACTCATTTTAATAGTTTAATTTTCATTAAAGTGTAATTTTCTTTTGCTTGCTAAGACCAACATCAGTATGTACTTTAATTTTTTTGTCAAATAGCTACAGTTTTATCAAAATCATTTTCGTCTATACTTACATATATGCACGTGCAAAAACAAATGCATAAATGGGTATAAAATTAAAAAGAATTAAGCATTTAATTAGATTCATATATATATATATATGTATATATACACACACATATATCTGTATTCCTCATAAATAGGTTGACTTTCAAGTTTTCTCGAAACCTTTTATCATGTTTTTAAGTAATAAAAATATTAGGGTATGGTTCATAATAGTACGATTAACATGTTCATGGTATTTGATACACACAATAGAACTTGCAAGGATGTAAAATTACACAGATTTGAATAAAAACAGGGGATTTTATTTTATTTTAATTTTATCATGTTTTTGAGATAACATGAAGGAAAAAGACCCAAAGCTATATATTTATTTTTCATCAGTCATAAGCATCCCCCATACTTAGGCTGAAAGTTGATCCATCAGCACTCAAACGGAACTGCTGAAGCCTTTATTGTAAGCATATTCAATAAGGGAATCCAACTCATCATTGGTGCAGTCGATCAAATTGTCCTTATTTTTATCAGCAACGTCCATGGCCTCTTCGACTTGCTTGTTTGGCGTGAGTGCACCTAGATGTTGAAAAGCATCCTTGAGCTGGTCCCTGGTGAGGCTGCCCTGCTTAGAGTAAGATCGAAACACTTGTTCCAATTTGTTTTTCTGATCCTTGTTATCCTTTGTGGCTTGCATTGTGGATTTTGAGGTTATGACAGGGTGATATTAGAGAGAAGGCTTCCCTAGCTTGGTTTGGTTTTCTTTTTCCAACGCAATTCGTTTATATAGACTCAAAACTTTGAATACGATTCTGTTGAAGTATAGGGGTATAAAACATTATTTGGTGGTGGGTTTTAATAATTGATTTCCGTCCTCTTTATCAATAAAAGTATTAAATCAATCAATAAATTTTTGTAATGAACACTTCAACCATGAGGATTGGTACGAATAAAAATATTAATGTTAATTTCTTCTTTTCTTCTGGCTTCAAATTAACCACAGATTGAAAAATGCTAAATAGCAGCCTCCACTATCTTGTGTTGTAGTGATGATACAAGCCTCCACTATCTTGTGTCCATTTTCTATTGTTTCATTTGTTTTAGCCCTCAATTTGCAGTTTAGTTTTTAGTTTTTTTTTTTTTTTGTGGTTGCCTGATTAAATGATACATTTTGGTTTTAATGAATTTCCAGAATTTGGTAGATCTCGTGAAAGGAGTTCTAGAAAGCACTTTGATGAGCATGCTTGAAATTTGTGATAATTATTGTGAATGAATGTTAAGTTATCAAAAAATAAATAAGTTTAGTTTTAGGACTTTCTTTCTTTTATTGTTTGCTATGAGCAAACTACTGTTAAACTAATTATTTGCATTGTACCACTTCCAGGAATCGTGGCTTTAGTGGGTTAAAACTGTGTCCATGTTTCTCTCTCGTATGCTCTTAATCTGGGTAGGATAGAACTAAGTTTGGGCTATTTCAATTCCTTCGCACCTTTTTTCCCCTGTACTGTAATATTTTCTCAACCGCCCTTTTCAAGGGGAAAGCTGTAATATATTTTTTTTTATATTTTTTCTTTTTTTTAAATTGGATAATTTTGTAAAAAAATTATATTGATGGAAGTGTCTACATGTCATTCAGATTTAATTTTTTGAATCCTTTATTTTTTTATAAATCTTTATCTTTAACAAGTTCATAATAAAAATTTTTACAAGAATAGATCATCATTGCTAATATTATGTGACAATTTAATTTTTTTTTGTTTTCATTTTCGTTTTATTTTATTTTTTAGTTTTTTTTCTCCCTTTATTTTTTATTAGATCAATTGTTTCAGCAAAAAAAAAAAAAAAACCCAATGGATATGCCCATGTGCCATCTTATTTCATTTTTTGCCTTTCATTATTTTTGTAATTAGATAAATATTACAATAAAAAAAATCAGTATATAAATTTTTTAAGATAAAAATCCATTGAGGTATAGACCACAAAATATCTTGTATCTTATATGTTTCGTTTCCTGTGAATCCAATCGGTGTGCTTTTTTTTAAAAAAAAAAAAATTTAGGATCAGAAGCCTTAAAAAATATGAATTATTACCCAATTATAATAGCATCATCTACTAAAATAATTTTGTAAGAAACCCTTATGAAGTAAGAAACGGAAAACTTATAATTGAAAAATGAATTAATTAATAGTAGGATAGAAAAATAATTTAAAAAATTACAATTAATAATTTCATAATCAAATAAATGATTTTTTTAAAATTAATGTATAACTATGTTTTCTAAACCAAAGCAATACACAAATGACCCACAAATTAATCCTTTCTATATACCTCGCAAACATTTTAATAAAATTACAAAAAAATTTTAATTATTTCCAAAAATAAAATCTTGATATTTATAATTTTGCTAAACAAGTTATTTAAACTTTTGATAATTGAAGTTATCTTTATAAATGAAATCCCACTTGAAATCTTGTAACTAATTAACCCATTTTGATATTTCAATTCTCATCAAGATATATCTTTCTTTTGCTGCTGAGACCAGCAACAATATGTACTTTAATTTTTTTTGTCAAATAGCCTCAATTTTATAAAAATTATTTTGTCTATACTTATATATATGCACGTGCAAAAACATATGCATAAGTGTGTGTAAAAATAAAAAGAATTAAGCATTTAAATTAGATTGATATATATATACACACTATCTGCTTTCCTTCGAAAAGGTTGACTTTCGAATTTCTTCAAACCTTTTATCATGTTTTTAAGTAATAAAAATATTAGTGTATAGTTTATAATAGTATGATCAACGTGTTCATGATATTTGATACACACAATATAACTTGCAAGTATGTAAAATAACACAGATTTTAATAAAAATAGGGGGTTTTATTTTATTTTAATTTTATCATCTTTTTGTGACAACATGAAAGAAAAAGACCCAAAGATATATATTTATTTTTCGTCAGTCATAAGCATCCCCCATACTTAGGCTGAAAGTTGATCCACCAGCACTCAAACGGAACCGCTGAAGCCTTTATTGTAAGCATATTCAATAAAGGAATCCAACTCATCATTGGTGCAGTCGATCAAATTGTCCTTATTTTTATCAGCAACGTCCATGGCCTCTTCGACTTGCTTGTTTGGCGTGAGTGCACCTAGTTGTTGAAAAGCATCCTTGAGCTGGTCCCTGGTGAGGCTGCCCTGCTTAGTGTTGGAGAACACTACAGCTCTGATACCATTTGTTGGGCTAAAAGCCTCCAATCCAATCACACCAGCGGAAGCAAATCAAACAATAAATCAAACACAAAAGAGACAATAATTTAACGTGATTCGGTCCAACTACCTACATCCACGGATAAGAAACAAGATCCACTAGTTGTAAAAAATTACAAACATACATCAAATCATCAACCTCACTCAATAATCAATACTCATAAGACACTCTCAATCTCCTCTAGTCCTATAGAGTATTCTCAACCCAAACAAACACAAACCCAAACCCTTATGCACTCTTTCAACATAATCAAACATATACCCATATGCTCCCATACATCATACCTATGTGGACCCTCTCAGTCTCCTCTATTCCACTCACAAACAAACATACACACCTATAAGACGTAGAGTCCCAATACTCCTATGGGGTGTCTATCCTACAAAACCCTACAACTCTCTTACATCTTTTTTCTCATACCTAACCCTGTAGAGACTTCACCTATTTATAACCATACAAACTTACCCATTAAGAATCCCTCTCCTTTTAGAATTCTTCTCCTGTAAGTCAAACATGCCTATTAAGAATCCCTTTCCTTTTAGAATTCTTCTCTTGCAAGTCGAACTTACCTATTAAGAATCCTCTTTCTCTTGAAATTCTTCTTTTGCAAGTCTTCTTGTCCATCAAGCAATATCTGACAAATCTCAAACAAATCTCTTATGGAATTTGAGTCAATATTCCTAACAATCTTCACCTTGACTCAAATTCCATCAATTATCTGTCTTCATGCTAGACATGCTTAGCTCCACCTGCAATGGAAGTCTTACAATCATCTTCTCTTCTCTTGTGTCTTCACGCTTCATACAAACCAATCTTCAATCTTTAAAACTCGAACTCGAACTCTTCTCTTGAATTGAGCTCCTCTAAATTTATTTCTTTTCATGTCTTAAACCAAGCTTTTCCCATATCTCAAACTGTCAACTATTCTCATGTCTCGAACTATCGGTTCTTTCCACATCTTGAATCTTCAACTCTTCTCACGTTTCGAACCTTCAGCTCTGATACCACTTGTTGGGGAACACCACAGCTCCGATACCATTTGTTAGACTAAAAGCCTCCAATCCAATCACACCAGCGGAAGCAAATCAAACAATAAATCAAACACATAAGAGACAACAATTTAACGTGGTTCAGTCCAACTACCTATATCCACGGATGAGAAACAAGATCCACTAGTTGTAGAGAATTACAAACATACATCAAATCATCAATCTCACTCAACAATCAATACTCATAAGACACTCTCAATCTCTTCTAGTCCTATAGAGTATTCTCAACCCAAACAAACACAAACCTAAACCCTTATGCACTCTTTCAACATAACCAAACACATACCCATATGCTCCCATACATCATACCTATGTGGACCCTCTCAGTCTCCTTTAATCTACTTATAAACAAACATACACACCTATAAGACGTAGAGTCCCAATACTCCTATGGGGTGTCTATCCTATAAAACCCTACAACTCTCTTACATCTTTTTTCTCATACCTAACCTTGTAGAGACTTCACCTATTTATAACCATACAAACTTGCCCATTAAGAATCCCTCTCCTCTTAGAATTCTTCACCTGTAAGTCAAACATGCCTATTAAGAATCCCTTTCCTTTTAGAATTCTTCTCTTGCAAGTTAAACTTACCTATTAAGAATCCTCTTTCTCTTGGAATTCTTCTTTTGCAAGTCTTCTTGTCTATCAAGCAATATCTGACAAATCTCAAACAAATCTCTAACAAATCTCAAACAAATCTCTTATGAGATTTGAGTTAATATTCCCAACAATCTTCACCTTGACTCAAATTCCATCAATCATCTGTCTTCATGCTAGACATGCTTGACTGCACCTTAAGAATCCCTCTCCTCTTAGAATTTTTCTTCTGTAAGTCAAACATGCCTATTAAGAATCCCTTTCTTTTTAGAATTCTTCTCTTGCAAGTCAAACTTACCTATTAAGAATCCTCTTTCTCTTGAAATTCTTTTTTTGCAAGTCTTCTTGTCCATCAAGCAATATCTGACAAATCTCAAACAAATCTCTAACAAATCTCAAACAAATCTCTTATGAGATTTGAGTCAATATTCCCAACACTTAGAGTAAGATCGAAACAGTTGTTCCAATTTGTTTTTATGATCCTTGTTATCCTTTGTGGCTTGCATTGTGGATTTCGAGGTTTATGACTGGGTGATATTAGAGAGAAAGCTTGTCTAGCTTGGTTTGGTTTTCTTTTCCAACGTAATTTGTTTATATAGACCCAAAACTCGATTTGTATTCCGTTGAAGTGTAGGGGAATAAAATCTTTTTTTGTGGTGGTTTTTAAAATTTGATTTCGATTGAAAGGAAACGATATAATTGTATGACAATTTCTTCATTTGAATTTTTTTTAAGTATCCATTTTATTAATAAAATTAATATATCAATCAATAAATTTTTATAATGAATACACATAAACAAATATTCCAAGAGGATTGGTACGAATAAGAATATTAATGTTGGCTTGAAATTAACCACAGATTGGAAAATGCTAAGCGTAGTGATAGCGGCCTCCCTTTCTTATGTCCTAGTGATGATAGCAGCCTCCACTATCTTGTATCCATTTTCTATTGTTTCTTTTGATTTTGCAGGTGAAAAGGCTAGACAATGAAGTCAAGAGTAAGGAATCTAAACTCTCACCCTGTCCAAATTTGAGCTGTTTCTACACGAAAAAAGTTTTAAAAAAATCGTCTTGTTGCTCTTGGTTGGACAGAACTTGATCATACACATTGATTTTCTAAAAACTTATAATTTGAAGGAAGTGTCTTGTCTGTAGGATAATTTGATATTATTGGTTAAAAATATTGTTATAACATATAAATTTATGGACCCATCATAGACATAAACTTTAAGAGTCGTTACTATTTTTTTTTTGTTTAGGTGCAATTAACCATTTAACTGAATCTATCTTATTTAAAGAGTATATCTAAGATAGACTTAGGCATTATAAAAATAGACTTAGGCATTTAAAGAGTATATCTAAGATAGACTTAGGCAGTATATCTAAGATAGACTTAGGCATTCTTCTGTTTGTCAATAGACTGATCCTTCCCTCTCTCTCTCTTCCCTTCCTTTCCTCTCCCCTCTCTCTAAACAGACGAAGAACTCCGGTTGAATTTCATCAGATTTTGGAAAATGTCATCGAAATCTGGGTTTTTCACCAGAAATTCATCGAAAAGTTGATCGATTTCTGGAAATAGTCGCCAAAAACTGGGTAGCTGATCGAAAAATTCAAACTTGGCCTGAAAATTCACCGAAAAATTTAAACTTGGCCGAAAATTTCAATCGAAATCTATAAATTTTTCAAAAATTTTCAGAAAAAAATTTGCCAAAATTCTAAAAAAATTTTGAAATTACTTCTGGCCCTTCTGAAGGCTTTTTTTTTTCTTTTTGCTCTTTTTCTCAGTCAGTCTCTGTGTTTCTGTTCTAGTCTTTATGATTCATGGATCTATTTATAGGGATTGATCAGAAGAGTTTCTGATCAATCCCAACTCTTCCTTGGATTGGGATTCAATCCTTGAATCCAATATAGACTCTGATTGAATCCTAAATCTACGGTAGAATTCCAAATTTCCATCCCAATCTCAGCCGAATAAAAAGAAAAAGAAAATCAAATCAAATAAAAAAATGTTAATAGATAATTAAAAAAATAATTAGATAAATAAAAATGTTAATAGATAAATAATAATAATAATAATAATAATAAATATATAAATAGATAAGTAATAATAAAAAAATATATATTAATAAATAGTAATAATAAATAAATAATAAATAAATACAAAAAATACAAAATACATAATAAAAACAAAATAAAACAAAATGAAATGGGCTAACCCATTTAGACCAGGCCCAATTGATCTGGGCTTGGACCAAATTAAGTGTCTACAGTTGCCCCTCTTTGCATATTTTCTGTGAAACAGAAATTGCGCAAAGATGTAGACACCCATTCAAAACTCCACTCGACCTTTTTTTTTTTTTGCTTTTTTTTGTTAAAATTTTGATCAAAGTTCCTCTAAGCAGAGGCTCAACGACTTTGAAAAACATAAACAAAGCTCCTCTAATCAGAGGCTCAAAGACTTTGAAAATAATAAACAAAGCTCCTTTAATGAGAGGCTCAACGACTTTGAAAATAAATAAACAAAGCTCCTCTAATCAGAGGCTTAACGACTTTTGGGGAAGTAAATTGCTCGTCTAATCAGAGGCTCTATGACTTTTGGAAAGTAAATTACTCCTCTAATTAAAGGCTCTACGACTTTGAAAAATAAACAAAGCTCCTCTAATCAGAGGCTCAATAACTTTTGAAAATAAATTGCTCCTCTAAACAGAGGCATGACAACTTTGAAGAATAGATTGCTCCTCTAATCAGAGGCATCACAACTTTGGAAAATAAATTGTTCCTTGACAATCATGTTCAAAGGCGTTGAAAATCATGTTTGAAGGAATTTCAGGAGATTATGCCCAAAGGTCTTACAAATCAACCCTGATACCGAGAGACATCCTACTTTAAGGATTAGAAACTTACCTGACAAGCTTTTTTCCCAAATTTGAAAATGTTTTTACATCCGTCTTATCTATGTGGGATGTTGGAATACCCCTGCTTCTTGAATTTATGCACTATATTTTCTTGAATGTAGTATATGCTATGCAATGCATGTGAAATTCAATGCACGCTATGTAAATGTTGGCTAATTAATTCCTATTCAATTGTGGTACTCAAGTTTCTCAAGCTCTTTTCTTGGGCATCACCCTTTATTCTTCAAAGATCAAATTACACTACTCTTCTAAGATCGAGCCAGTATAGCTCTCAATCATCTCTTCCACTCACATTCTTCCTGTAAGAAATCTCTTTCCAAATTTAATATCCTTATCAGGAACTGAACATCTCAATTCTGCTTTTATCACTCTTGACTTCTTCAATGTAATGTAAAAATCTTTCATGCCATTATTCATTTATCAATCATTATTTCAAACTCAACAAGTAAGAATGCATTTGCACATTTCTTTGATTGTAGAGTATTAAGAAGAAAAGAATAAGAATGGTTGAGAAACTGTCAACAGAAAAGGCACACAAAAAGTGAAATAGAATGTTTTTTTATTAGCAAAATGTTGGCAAACTTTGTCCAAGGAAGAATTACAAGGATAAGTATAGGGAGACAAAGCCCAAAAATGAACAATAGGACAATCATGATAACACATCTCAAGGTTTTCTGAAAACCCAACCATCTGATGCATTTAACAACTCAGAGCTCCTCCAAATTTGCTAACCTCTACGCCAATAGATTTTTGAAATTTGATGCTATATTCTCCTTATCTAAGCTACCTTTTTAGGTTTTCAACTTAGATAAACCCCTATGACTCAAACTGCCCTTTTAGGGTTTTTGCCTTGAGTCCTCATTTTTCATTCACTTTTTTTTCTTTTTTTTCATTTTTCATTTTTTTCATTTTATTTTTTCTTTTCTTTTTTTTCAAGCATAGTATTTCTTCACAGCATCAAAATTTATAGGATGGGGTAAATCATTTCCATCCATTTCAGTCAGTATTAGTGTTCCACCTAAGAAAGCCTGTTTCACTACATATGACATTTTCTAATTCAGAGTCCATTTTTCTCTATTATTGTGCTGGATTGGAAGGATTCTCTTCAAGACCAACTCTCCTTCTCGAAAGCAATGGGGTCGAATCTTTTTGTCATGAGCCCTCATCATTCTTTTTTGATATAACTGACCATGGAATAATGTAGTCAATCTCTTTTTTTCTATGAAATTTAATTGTTCATAGCGTTCTCAAATCCATTCAGCTTTTTTCAACTCAACTTCTTTTAGAACCCTTAAGGATGGGATCTCCACTTCCACTAGTAGTACAGCTTCCATCCCATAAACCAAAGAAAATGAGGTTGCCTTAGTAGAGGTATGCACTGATGTTCGATATGCATGTAGTGCAAATGATAACTTCTCATGCCAATCTTTATAAGTCTCAGTCATCTTCTCAAGAATTCTTTTTATGTTCTTGTTGGCTGTCTCAACTGCCCTATTCATTTTCGGACGGTATGGTGTCAAGTTATAATGCTTGATCTTGTATTGAGCACATATTTCTTGCATCATCTTACTATTTAGATTCTTGGCATTATCTAAAATAATTCTCTCTGAAAGTCTATATCTACAGATAATCTCTCTCTTTATGAATTTACAAACCACAAATCATGTTACATTTGCATATGATGCTGCCTTCACCCATTTTATGAAGTAATCTATTATCACAAAAATAAATTTATGCCCATTAGAAGCCTTTGGGGTGATAGGACCAATGACATCCATGCCCCACATTGAGAATGGTCAGGGTGGTGCCATAATATGTAAAATAGATGGTGGGGCATGAATTTTATCAGCATATATCTGGCATTTATGGCATTTACGAGCATAGTCAATGCAATCACTCTCCATTGTCAACCAGTAGTATTCTGCTCTTATGATCTATCTCGTCATCATATGTCCATTGGCATGTGCCCCACATATTCCATCATGTATCTCTTCAATGATTTTTCTTGCTTCAGCCTTACTTACACATCTTAGTAATACTTGATCATGGCTTTTTTTGTACAGAACATTCCCATCTAGGAAAAAACTCATAGCTAATCTTTGGATGACCCTTTTATCATTTTTTATTGCTTGAACTAGGTATTGTTGATCCTTAATATATTGTAAGATATCATAATACCAGGGCTTTCCATCCTTCTCTTCTTCTACATTAGAGTAATGAGCTGGCATATCCTTAACATCTAGCCTGATGGGTTGAATGTCAATATTGTCATTAATTCAAATCATTGCAGCCAGAGTAGCTAAGGTATTGATAATCAGATTCTTTTTTCGAGGTAAATGATCAAACTAGATATCTTTAAATTGTTTTATCAACTCTAAAATATACTTATGATATGGAACGAGTTTTGAATCTCTCGTCTCTCATTCCTCTTTCAACTTATATATAACTAGAGCTAAATCCCCAAACATTTTTAATGCTTTCACTCTTCTATCTATAGCAGCTTGTAGGCCCATGACACATGCCTCATATTTAGCAATGTTATTTGTGCAATTAAAATTTAACCTTGCTATTACAGGGCAGTATTGTTCTTCTAGGGAGATCAGAATTGCTCCAATTTCATGTTCCAAGGCATTGGTAGCTCTATCAAAATACATTCTCCAACACTTTTCTCCATGCCTTCCTTTCTTCAATTGGAAAATAGTTATTAAATCTTCATTAAGGAATTCTAACCTCATTGGTTCATATTCTTCAGTAGCATGATCTGTGAGGAACTCCACTATAGCGCCTTCTTTTATTGTCTTTTGGCTTACATATATAATATCATACTCCGAGAGTATTACTTGCCATCTAACAATTCTTCCAGATAAAGAAGGCTTCTCGAAGATGTATTTAATTGGATCCAGTTTTACTATGAGCCATATGGTATGATAGAGCATATACTGTCTGAGTCTTTTGGCAGTCCACGTTAATGCACAATACATTTTCTCCAATGAGGAATACTTGGATTCATATTCTGTGAACTTTTTACTCAGATAGTAAATAGCTCTCTCTTTTTGGTTAGACTCATCTTATTGCTCCAACACACATCTCATTGAATTTTCACACACTGTCAAGTATAGAATTAAAGGTTTCCCTGGAATAGATGGCACCAACACTGGAGGGTTTGACAAGTATTGCTTAATTTTATCAAAAACCACTTGACATTCCTCATTCCATTTTCCAAGATTATTCTTGCAAAGAAGCTTAAATATGGGATCATATTTATAAGTAAGCTGAGAGATAAATCGAGAAATATAATTCAATCTTCTCAAAAAACCTTGAACCCCCTTTGGTGTACTCGGAGGTGACAAATTTTAAATGGCCCGTATCTTGTCTGGATCGACTTCAATTCCTCTTTCACTGACCACAAAGCCTAGTAACTTTCCTGACTTTACCTCAAATGTGCACTTGGCTAGGTTTAACTTAAGCTGAAACCTTCTCAATCTCTCAAATAACTTTCTAAGGCTGGTGATATGATCTTCATTCTCACAAGATTTTACAATCATATCGTCTACATACACCTCAATCTCTTTATGCATCATGTCATGGAAGAGTGTTACCATGACCCTTTGATATGTTACCCCAGCATTTTTAACCCAAAAGGTATGACTTTGTAACAAAAGGTTCCCCACATGATCACGAAAGTAATTTTTTCCATATCATCTGCAGCCATTTTTATCTGATTATACCCTGAGAACCCATCCATAAAGGAAAAAATTGAATGCCTAGCCGTGTTATCTACCAGTGTGTCGATATGCGGTAAAAGAAAGTTATCCTTTGGACTAGCCTTATTTAAATCACGATAGTCTGCACACATTCATACCTTTCCATCTTTCTTAAGAACCGATACTATATTGGCTACCCACTCTAGATACTTAGCCATTTGTAGAAAACCTGCATCAAACTATTTTTTCACCTCTTCTTTGATCTTTAGTAGCATTTAAGGCTTCATTCACCTCAGTTTCTGTTGAACTGGCTTACATTATGATTTTAGGGGCAATCTGTGCTCTACTATCTCCGTGCTCAGTCTTGACATATTTTGGTAAGACCAAGCAAATACATCCATGAATTTCCTAAGTAGATCTGCCAAATGTTGTTTATCTTCTGATGAAAGTGAAGTGCCAATTTTGACATCTTTCTTATTCTCTTCATCTCTCAGATTCACCAAGTTAATTATCCCTGATGAGGCTCAATTGACTTATTTTCTTGTTCAATCAATCTTATTAGGTCTGAAAGTATAACATATTCCTCATAATTCTCTTCATTGTCAAGTTCATCAGTGTTAATTGAATTCTCAAAACTAACCTCTTAATTGTTATCATAATTATCTTCATGTTTATTTAAGGACCTAAAATTGTATGAAATGAGATATGTTGACCAGATGTGTTTGAAAAAATGGCAATAATAAAGACACAAGAAGAAATGAATGAAAATACATCCTTCTAAATTTTTATTAAAATAATAAAAGATAAATGACGCAAAGAAGAAAGATCATCCCAATGTCTTGGGCAATAGCTATTGGGATGTTACAATTACATTGTATTAGTTTCAAAAGTCACAGACACTTTAATGGCACTGCAATTATTTAGCTCATAATTTGGTGGACCCACCTCTTTTGATTAAGCCCTACTTCATCTTTAATAGCATTAATGGTTAACTGGGTAAAAGCCCTTTCCATGCTTTTTTTTGTATTTGAATACATGAATCTTCCAGGTCTAAAAGTCTCATACAGGTGTGGGATAACCATTAGTCTTACTGTTTTTTCTACTGGCCTTCTCTTGATCTCTCATTTTGCTATCTCATAGCCTAGGCCTAACCTTTCACTATTGTCTATCACTGCCGGGGGTTCTTTTATTCCTTGCAAGTTCTTGCCCAGCCTTAATCCTGGATACCAGCCCTTATTGATGACTTGGCTTATCACTATCCTTGAAAAAGATTAATTTTTAAGTCCTTCACCTATACAATTAACTAATTCAAAAGATCGATGAGAGCATTCTACTACTTTTTCGATAGCCTTTACATACGGAGCATTCAAGGTTGGATCACTAGCATGTCTTCCTCCCCAACTACCACTACTAATTGACCTTTTACATTAAACTTGATCTTTTAGTGTAAGGTAGAGGGCACAGCACCTGCCATGTGAATCCATGGCTTTTTTAGTAGACAACTGTAGGAAGGAGAGATATCCATCACTTAAAACTTCACATTAAAAGTGTACGACCCTATTTGTAAGGACATCTCGATATCTCTCAAGACTTCTCTTTTGGTTCTATCAAAAGCTTTCACGATCATCTGACTGTCTTTCATATGAGAGTAGTCAATGGGTAACCTTGCCAAAGTTAACATAGGCATGACGTTGATAGCGGAGCCATTATCAATAAGGACTTTAGCTATGATATGGCTCTTGCACTTGACCGTGATATACAAAGCCTTGACATTTCTTCTTCCCTCCGAGGAAATTTCATCATCATTGAATGAAATGTAATTCAGCATGACTAGATTTCTAACTAGGTGGTTCACATATTCAACAGATACATTATGTGCCACATATGCCTGGTTCAATACTTTCAGCAGGGTGTTTTGATGTGGCTTCGAATTTAATAACAGTGATAGTAATGAAATTCATGCTAGCATTTTATTCAACTATTCAACAACTGAATACTCACTATGTTTTACCAGCTTCAAGAATTCACAAGCTTTTTTTTCTAACACCGACTTCGGGCGATCTTCCTCAGGTTCTACTTCAAGGTTATTTCATCCTTCTCCTTCATTAGCCTTCTCTCTTCTAGCTTTCTCCAATATTTTTAGAGTGTAACATCTTTCACTTCGGGTAATACCTCTTACACTAGTTATATTGGAAGTGTCAGCTTTAGAGACATCCCTTTTTTACCCCTGAACTACTGTATTGCAGCCATATTTCTAGGGTACAGCTTTATCATCCTTGTATGGGAAAGGAGTCGAAACTTTAAAAGTTATCAGCTTGGGAATGAGTTTATCTATGATTGACTTTGGCTTGTTCCCATAATGAATGGTCACCGACTTTGGAAACAGTTTTACAGGCTTATCAGTCATAGACACTTCAACACTTTCTAAGTCTTCTCTTTTTTCGTAAACCTTTATCTAGTATAAATTTAAGAGCTTTTGCACTTTTTAGTGAAACTGCTCACAAGTTTCGATAGAGTGACCCATTGTCCCGCTATGATATTTACAAGAAGTGCCGACTATATATATTCCATGATGGCTGTATGGACTCATTGGTTGTATCATGTCAGCTTTTCATAAAATATCAAACAGCTGACTAAGAGGCGTTTTAATATCTGCCATTTCTTTCTTTAAATGGTGCTCTTGTTCTTCACTTAAAGCATTCATATTATGATTAGGGAAGGGATTGCCACTAAAATTTGGTGTAGTCACCCCTCCTGTATCAAAGTTAATTATTCCATCCTTGATCAATCATTGCACTTTGTGTTTCAGGACGGTGTGATTTTCGATAGAGTGACCGACAATCCTATAGTGATAGTCACAATGGGCTGTGGGATCATACCACTTAGGGTAAGGTAGCTTGAAGGGCTCTAATTTACTAGGAGCAATCAGATGACTATTGTAAAACTCATGATATAATTCTGTATAGGTCATTGGGATTAGGTCAAATACAAGTTTTTTGTGAGTAGTTTGTTACTCCCGTGAACCACCCATTAGGTTAGCTAGATGAGTTTAGGGTTTTAGGTAGGCTGAATATTAGGACTATATATGGTATTCTAAGGCCTAAGAGGAGGTTGATATGTTTGGGCATAAGGTGACTATGCAAATGGTTGGTATGGGTAAGGGGAAGTGTTATTTACAGTAGGGTAATATGGAAGGTATCCTTGTGGTGAGTAGGGTTGATAACCTCCAAATTATCGTCTATTAAAGCTCATAGCTTGAGCTTCAGTCTCTTTCTTCTTTAGGACTCTTTTGCTAGATGCTTCACTTCCTTTCAACTTGCCATTCTTGATGGCATTCTCGATAATTTCTCATGAAATTACCATATTAGCAAAATTTTTGGTTGCATTCCCTATCATCTTTTCATAATAGAAAGGTTTCAAAGTGCTAACAAACAGCATTGTAATCTCTTTCTCAGTCAGAGGAGGTTGTACTTGAGAAGCTACATCCCTTCATTTCTAAGCGTATTCTTTAAAAGACTCATTTGCCTTTTTCTCCAGGTTCTGTAAAGACAAACGATCAGAAGCCAAATCGATAATATGTCGATATTGATTGATGAAGTCATGAGCTATATCACTTTAAAAATGAATACGGGTTCTATCAGCTGGACATACCACCTGGTAGCAGAGCCTGTAAGGCTATCTTGAAAAACATGCATTAGTAGTTTTTCATTATGTGCATGGGCTGCCATCTTTCGACAATACATGGTGATATGAGTTTTTGGGCACTTCGTATCATCATATTTCTCAAATTCTGGTACTTTGAACTTTGGTGGAATGACTACATTCGAGACTAAGCATAGCCCAGCAGCATCAACAGAACCATAAAATCCAATTCCTTCTACGGCTTGTAATCTTTATTCAAACATACTAATCTTTAGATCTTCCTGAGACTCTGCCACTTTTGCTTTCTCTTTATTTTTCAAGTCATCTAGATTAGGAATCGGTTCTATTGCCTTTTCAATAAAGATAGAATTTACATAGCTATGGTAATGCCTTGGATTGGAGGCTGATAGCATTCCAGGATATGTAAGATATGCGAAGTATTGTGGTGAAACCTCTTGTGTAGACTAGGCTTGAGGTGGACCAAAACCTGAAGGATATAAAAGGTCAGCCACTTTTTGTAATGGGGGAACTTGTTGGTTTGTATTTTCTTCTATTCCTTTTCCCTTATTCAGCTTATTGAGAGCATCTAAAATCTTGCTCAACTCATTTTCAATCTTTTCCTGTGCTTTCTCTAGCTTTTCAAATCTGTGAGAGTTTTTCTGCTCCATTTGTCTGACTCTGGCTTTTGTGTTGTATCGATGGATAGGGTTCTCGCTAGATGGAGTTATCCTTGAACCTTGAGTACCATATCTTAGAATTAGTAAATTTGCATGACTATCTCATGGTTACTTTGTTAAGTGTAATGAGTGAGAATGCAATGAATGAGAATGCATGTATGCAAAGAACATTTGCCTTAAAGATGGTATTTAACTAAAAGATTTCATTTATTCCAAAAAACTTTTATTTACATTGAGTTTATCAGCCTAAAATTATAACCATAAAATTGTTTGATCTGTTTATATTGGGCCTTGGCTTTTTCGATAAAGTTTAATAGACGCTACCCATGCTCTCTTACTGGGGTCACCACTTGTTTTAATACCTCTGCCTCTTCTACCATCTCTCTTGCCTTGCATACCCCTTTACAAATTTGGGTCGTTAGGTACTCAATATATTTCTATCTTCTTAAGTTCTCTCTTTTACCATACCAGACTTGATATGATAACTGTCTATCCTCCCTAACTAATGCAGCAATATGGTCTTTTTGTTCATTCAACTTTTATCTCAGCCTGCTTAGATAACTATTCAGCATGTTATTCTCTATCTAGACTTAGGTACTTTCTTCTTCCAATTCAGCATATTTTTGTTTCAATCTTGCATTCTCTTCAGTTAGCTCAATAATCATTATCTCTTTGGCCCTTTCTCTCACGCATAATCTCTTATATTTTGATATAGCTCTGCTAGGTCTTTAATAGTCGTATCATGTTCTCTAACAATCTTACAAACTTTGGCTTCATGTCTTTCAGCTCTATCTTTCCACTAGTCTTTTTCTTCTTGAAGCTTCTGGATTTCTTACTTTAACTTACCCTTTTCATACTCAAATTTTTTTGTCGCAAGCTCTAATTCTGATGGTGTCTCTTCAAGCTTTCCTCTTGTTGGCGGTTGAAAGCTTTCATAAGTGAATACCATTTCTTGTTTTCATTTTGCTCTCCAAACCAAATACCCTGGAGTGACTTTATCAGTAAACGATCCAAGACTCACTCTTCGGGGATTTTTCCATGCTTTAATCATCTCATTCATCTTTTGAAATACTTTTGGCTCACTGTAAGAGAAATCTAATTAATGAAGCCCATACGTCATAGGAATAAACTGTTCTGCCCCAAACTACCTTTTCACTGGGAGTGATGCATAATTTGTCGCTCCCTATAAACCCAGAAGTGGGGCCACTATATTTATCCCCACATTGATACAACATAGGCTCACGATTCATCTATGGGGCCAACCATCTTACTGTGGCACTGGTCAATTTTTATAGGAAAGTTATCCATTCTTTTTTAGATTTTCATTCTGACCACCCACTTTCACAGAATTCTTTGATCAGAGCTCGATTACGAACATAAAGCTTTGAGAAAGCACCTTTTCTCCATTCAAAATGGCTTTTCATCCATAAGTATAACAACTGTATGCAACCTATAAAGCGCCCTCCATTCCGACGGTAGTAATTCAAAGATCTGATAGTCTCTACTAATATTATGGTTGAAGGATTACAGCCATTGATCACACTCTCGAAGAAGTCAACCACCTTTATCTCAATATAACCCAAAACCTTTGAGAAGATCACCTTTCCATATATAGCTAAGGCAAATACATCTAACCCCCGTTCTTCGTTGGCATGTTGCAATAGAAACTCATGAAAGAACTTCCACGGTAGGCAAACCTGTTCTTGTTTCTTCTTTATATGAGAATCCACAACTTCTTTGTCTATCCTCATGAGTTAAGCTAAACCATTACAAAATCCTGACTTGTGTTTTTTGACATATATCTTATCGGGAGCCTTGAGGTGCAAACCCAACAAAGTTGAATATTCTTTGATGGTTGTGTCATATCAACTTCATTGAAGATGAAATACTTGTATGCAGGATCCCAAAATTATGCTACAGCTCTGATTAGTTGATCGTCGATAACTACTGCTAGAAGGTGTGCTATATGCCCATGTCTCTGGCAAAACTGCTCTTGTCTTGACGAACTCATCTTCTTCCATAAATCAACCAAGTCCTCTAGATTATTTTGTTTGAGAAGGATAGATGTTTCTTGAGACAAGGTAGAATCATATCCGATTGATAAACAATCCCCCATCTTCAGTTGAATCTTTTTTTACTGGACCATTACTTCGTTGGGTGACTCACAAGGTGCTAATACAGATGAAGAACAAACTAGTTGTTTTATGGAGTCCATGAAAAATTTTTGTAAAAGACCGTCTTTCAAGCAAATGTTCTTTATGCAACTTTATGATATAAGCATGAACCGATGCAAAAGAATGAGAGAAAAGGTTAGTATGCTCAGAAAAAAAAAGAATAAATAAATAACTAAGTAAATTAAAATATCACACAGAATAAGAGGAATGAATCCTATGCTTTTGGTTAATTCTAAAAAGGAAGAATAATGGCTCTATCTATAGGTTAGGCACTCTTAAGGTTCACTATATGTGGTTTGATGTTAAAGTCTAAAGGTTCCTAAATTACTCCTTACATCATTGTCCATCACAGACTAGTAAGGCACCCTAATCCTCACCCATTACAAGCTACAAGCGAAAAAGGTTCAATTTGAGTGGGAGTATTTCGTTAGTCACTGTAGAGGCATTAGACCTCACGAAAGTAATAGGTACTTTACTCCCTTATAGAGGCACGGAGCTCGGGTATAGAGCTCATGTTATGCATATGCATATGAATGACATAATTAATAAAGTAAATAAACATGAATGAATAAAAGAATCTATACAAAAGGTTCAATTTTATTGGGCTTTTGGATAACATAAATTTATTTGCTGGCCTAACTCTCAGACATCCCCAGTGGAGTCTCCAAGCTGTCATAACATCTAAATTCAGGGATCTATCACTAGACATTGACTTAAGGAGTTGCCACCAATCTTTTTTATCTAGGTGTGATTAGCCACCTAAGGAATCTATCTTTTCAGGGAACACCTAAGTTTAAGGGTCCCTAAAAGAATAGGTTCAAGTCTACTAACCAGAATAGGGTTCGAGAGTTCGGTTACGTGTGAGGAAGGTTATAGCACCCTCACAACGCCCATCGAAAGATGGTACCAGCTTAATTTTGTGTTATCCAATAAGCCTTAAAAATTTACCAAGTAATTAATTATTGAAAATTATTCTCAATTGACTCTAATACTTTTAGCAAAAATTTGAAAAAATTTTCTCACCTCAAGAGTATGCAAGAAAACTACTATTTCACTTGTAGAGGCTCCATCGTCGGATTATTTAACATTAAAGAAAATTCAAGAAAATAAAAAGGAAAAAAATGATTGCTTTAGATATAAACTCTTTTCTCTTCAAGAATTCAGTGCTTTTATACAAGAAAAATTTATATTTTCAACTTTTCCTCAAAAATTCATTTTTGAAAACTTATTTTTAAGTAAAATTGATACTTTCAACTTTTTCCCAAAAATATTCTTTCTCAAAAATATATTTTAGAAAGATTATTTTCAAGAAAAAATGATACTTTCAACTTTTCCCCAAAAATATTTTTTAGAAATACTTATTTTCAAGGAAAATTGATACTTTCAACTTTTTTCAAAAATATTTTTTAAAAAGCTTATTTTCAAGGAAAATTAATACTTTCAACTTTTCCTCAAAAATTTTTTTAGAAAAACTTATTTTCAAGGAAAATTGATACTTTCAACTTTTTCCCAAAAATATTTTTAGAAAGCTTATTTTCAAGGAAAATTGATACTTTCAACTTTTCCTCAAAAATATATTTTTTTGAATTTTATTTAAAGAAAATAATAAAAATAAAAATAAAAATAAAAATAAAAATAAAATAAAATGAGATAAAATAAGAAATACTAAATAATTCTAATCTAATCAATAAATAATAATAAATAAATAAATAAATAAAAACCTAAAAACGGCTCGGCTTAGCAGCTCGGCTCGGCTCAGCTCCGTACTCGGGTCACACGTGGGTCGTAAGCGAGTTGGCACTCAGGTCGGGTTGCCCAATTTCAAAACGCGCAGATCCTCTAAGAACAGTTACGCCAAAATGATGTCGTTTTCAACAAGTATAAAAGGCTAATTCCTTTATTTTTCAGTAGATCGATCCTTCCCTCTCTCTCTTTCCTTCCTTTCCTTTCCCCTCTCTTTAAACAGATGAAGAACTCCAGTTGAATCTCGTCGAATTTTGGAAAATGTCATCGAAATCTGGGTTTTTTTGTTGAAAGTTCATCAAAAAGTTGGTCGATTTTTGAAAATAGTCGTCGAAAACTGGGTAGCTGACCGAAAAATTCACCGAAAAATTCATCGAAAAATTCAAACTTGGTCGAAAAATTCAATCGAAATCTGAAAATTTTCCAAAAATTTCCAGAAAAAAAATTCACCAAAATTCTAAAAAACATTTGAAGTTGCTTCTGGCCCTTTTGAATGTTTTTTTTTTTCTTCTCGCTCTTTTTTTCAGTCAGTCTCTGCGTTTCTGTTCTAGTCTTTGTGATTCGTAGATCTATTTATATGGATTGATCAGAAGAGTTTTTGATCAATCCCAACTTTTCCTTGAATTGGGATTCAATCCTTGAATCCAATATGGACTCTGATTGAATCCCAAATCCACGGTAGAATTTCAAATTTCCATCCCAATCCCAGTCGAATAAGAAGAAAAAGAAAATCAAATCAAATAAAAAAATGTTAATAGATAATTAAAAGAAAATAATTAGATAAATAAAAATGTTAATAGATATATAAATAGATAAGTAATAATAAAAAATATATATTAATAAATAGTAATAATAAATAAATACAAAAAATACAAAATACAGAATAAAAAATAAAATAAAACAAATTGAAATGGGCTGACCCATTTGGACCAGGCCCAATTGATTCGAGCTTGGACCAAATTGGGTGTCTATAAAATTCTTTATTAGTTTGGTTAAATTCATAATTGAAATTTTCTAAACCAATGAAATAAAAAATTCATAATTTAAAACTCACAATCTTTAAATTTTATTTGAAATGTACATAAAAAAGTAAAATAAATGAATAAATATATAAATAAACAAAATGTAAAAATTACCCTAATGGATGGAGACATGCCTAGGTTGAAGTATCTCTTGATCTATGGTAACAGATAATCACCAAAGAGCTCTACCACCAATTTGAACCTAAGAGCTAGGGTATAGATTGCTACTCATCCATTTCTTGGTGGGTTTTCCTTTTTTTCTCCCCCTTTTTTTTTGTATTTTCTTGATTGGTGTTTATATTACGCCTTTTGCTAAGAGTTTTAACGATTTGCATTGAATGAAAAGGATTGCAAATCAGATTATACTCTGAACTGATTTTTTCTTGATTCTCTTTAAAATTTATTTAATTAATTTCTAGAATTGTCTCAATTTTCCTTGATTTTTAGAGTCCCTTAAAACTTCCCAAACTAAATTTGACTTTGATTCCTTGATTTGCTTTCTTTTCAACCTTCCTTTAATATTTGAAGAGATCGTGTTTTAGTTTTAATTGTCGAGATCATCCTTGATTAGTGCTCAAATTACTCCATAAATTTTATTGACATGATTTATGATGAAAATTTAAAATAAAATAAATAAAAAGAGTAAAACATATAAATAAATAAGATATAAAAAGATATAAAAAGAAATGAAGGAAATTGGACAATTGGGCTTAGTTTGAGCCCCGAACTAAATAGGGTGTCTATAGTTAGCCCTCTTTGCATAGTTTTTGTAAAATAGAAATTATGCAAAGATATAGATATCTATTACGTTCAAGCCCAAATTATTCAATTATTTTCTTTTTTTTAAAGGCTCTTAAAAATGAAGGCACACAACTTTTTAAAAAATTAAGGACGACACCCAAAGGTTTTGATAATCATGCCCAAAGGTCTTATAGATCATGTCCAAAGAGCTTGAAAATTAAGCCCGAACGTCTTACAAAATCATTCATTAAAAAATGCTCATTTAAATAAAGGCTACACAACTATTAAAAAAGTACCTAAAAGTTTTAAAAGATCATACCCAAAGGTCTTAGAGATTATGCTCGGAGTTCTTACAAATCTTGACTCTAAAATAAATTCAACTCGAAAGACTTACAAATCTTCCCTAAAGGACTTAGAGATTATGCTCGGAAGTCTTACAAATCTCGATCTTAAAATAAATTCAACTCGCAAGACTTACGAATCTTGCCCAAATGACTCAGAGATTACACTTAGAAGTGTTACAAATCTTGACTTTAAAATAAATTCAGCTCAAAAAACTTATGAATCTTGTCCAATGACATATAAATTATAATCAGAGGTCTTATAAATCTCGACTCTAAAATAAATTCAAGTCAGAAGACTTACGAATCTTACTTGAAGGACTTGGAGATTATGTGTAGAGGTTTTACAAATCTTGGAGATTATGCCTAGAGGTCTTACAAATCTTAACTCTAAAATAGATTCAGCTATGGAGATTTATGAATATTGCCTAAAAAACTTCGAGATTACACCCGAAGGTTTGATAAATCTCAACTCTAAAATAAATTCAGCTTGAAAGACTTATGAATCTTACCTAGAGGTCTTACAAATTAAACTTCAAAAAAGCTTATTTAAAATGAATGTTCAACCACTTTAAAGAGAAAAAAGATATTTGGAGGTTTTAAAAATCATGCTCGGAAGTCTTATAGATATTGCTTGAAGGACTTTTAAAATAGTTTAATAGTTTTGAAGGTGTTGCCAAAGGGTTCATAAAAAAAATTATCCGAAGGTTTTTTAAGACTAATACTTAAAAATTTTAACAAATTTACCTTGAGGTAAAATCTTGTTTGATCAAAGTTTCGATTTTTATCAAAAATTTAAGTCAACATCTCTTTCCCCTAAAAAATATAAATGCACATATAAAATAGATGTGATGTATACTATGTAAAAAATGCATGAAGTGCAATGAATTAAATGCATGAATTTTATACCAAATGTCCTTAATTGTGGTAATAGGTTTATCAAAACTTTTTCTTCCTTCCATCTTTCCATAACATATCCTCTGAATTACTTGACAAGTTCTTTCATTCCCTAAAGTAGACATTCTCAACATTTTCATTCTTGAAAACTATTCTTCTCTTCTAGTGAGTTGTTTTAATTTCGATCCCTTGCATTTGGTATTTTTTTGTCCCAAAAAGGTCTTTTATAGCATTCACTTGTCTCCCACCCTAAGCATTAAGATCCACTATATTTTGAACATTTTTCAAAACTTCCCATGAATAGCAATAGAAATTGCCCCAGATATCTCTCTTCTACATGTGATCAAATCTTTTAAAAATTGATGATTACTACTTAGGATAAGGATGATGAATCATAATTTTGGTCTTCCAAAAGGATGTAATGGTTTGGCACCCCTTTCAGTTCTTGATATATGGTATTTTAATAAATATCAAGAACAACTATGTTAGGTTCAAATTTTCAAGTTTGAAAAAAGAACAAGGCCTAAATTCTAGAAGGAATCTTCATATTGAGATCAATCTTTTTGGGCCTTTAAAGAAAAGTCTTCTTGGTGCTACATGAAAAGTCATGAGTTGCTTTCAGAGTTTCAATCTTGCTTTAGGCTGCCCTTTCAAGTTTTCACCCTGAAACTTCATTATTTTCTCTTTTTTTTTATGATATTCCATCATGCATTTGAGCATTCAAAATTTATCAAAAAGTGATGGTGATTTCCTAAAGAAAAACTCATTAATTTAGATATCCATACTTGATCAAAATAGACTTTTTAAAGGACGTAATGTGGGCTGAGGTTTAAGGTTTTAAAAAAAGCATAAATAGGCCCAAAGAATGTATTTATAGGTGATCAAACCAAATATCATTTATTTTTTAGAAACATATTTCCTTTTTTCAAAGATGCATTTTCTCTTTTCTCTCTTTTTTTCTTCTTTTCTTTTCTTCTCTTTTTTTTTTCTTTTGCATGAGCTTAAAATTTTTTAAACTCATCTTATTTCAAGCTTGCTTCTTAACATAAGGCATTATTTGCTAACCCTCAGCACAAGATTAGATGCCATCTTGATGAGATCCTTTTTCTCTTAAACTTGTCCCCAAAATTTAAAGGTTGATCCCTAGTTAAGGTTCATTCGAAAGAATAATCAAAGGTTTAAAAAAGGTAGCAAATGGATTTTTTTTCTTTTATGAAGGGAATTTAAAAGATAACCATTTTTCATTTCAAGTATGGATACCTATTGAAAAGCAGTCCTTAAGAGACAACTTGTTTCTGATTGATTTTAGGTTCATTTGAATGCCCCACAAGCATGATTTCATAATCAACTCTCTTTTCTTTTTTTTTTTTTTTGTAATTCATGCATTTTATTAATTTATTCCAAGAAAAAGTAAATCTCCAAATAGTTTGGTAGGACTTACTTTGAAGCAATCCTCTAATAGTTTAAAGGATAAAATTTCTTTATTTATTTGAAAAGACCTTTTTTTTTATTGAAAAGATTTTTTAATTATTTTTTATTATTTTGAAAATTTTATTTTCCAAAATTTTTTTGTTTGAAAAGATTTTTTTAAGAATTACTTTTTTTTCTTTTTTTACTTTTAGAAATAAAAATGGAAAAAATAACATTTTTTTTAAAAAATAAAAAATGGGTTAAAAATAAAATAAAATAAAATAAAATTAGAAAATAAAAAAAAATAGAAAAGAAAAAACCTGCGATCAGGTCGGGTCAGTACCAAGGTCAAAACGCGGGTCAATGAGTCACGTGCGGATCCTTGGCTATATAAAATGGTGTCGTGTTAGAAGAGTATAAAAGCCACACCACTCAGCTTTTCTTCAGAACTATTTGATTAAGCTTTTCTTTCTAAAATGTTTATTCTTTTGTCTTCTCTCTAATTGATTTCCAAAAATTGACGAATAAATCTCAAAAGCTGATAGGGAATTTCCAAGAACCCAACAAATTATCTAGAAAGCTAAACTCAAAAGTTCCTGGAATGCAAAACCCTACAGAAATTCAAACCCAAAAACACCAAGTCCCAATCCTAGAAAATCTAAACAAATCAAATCCAAGACCTAAAATCTCTTGGTTGCTAAAAAAATTTCTCTTTTTTTTTCTCTAAAATTTCTGCATAATCTTTTTTTTTTTCTCCTTTCCCTTGCTTTGATCACAGGTTTATATAAAGGTTCATGCTCAATCAATTCTCCTTAAATCCATGATTTTGTTTGATTTCCGTTTTAATGAGAATTGATTTTGAAATCAAATCCCAAAATTCTCTCCCTATCATTTTAATGTAAATTGATTATGAAATTAAATCCCAACAATCTCTCCACATCAAATGCCAATTGATTTTGGAATTAAATTCCAAAAATCTCTCAAGTATGGTTAAACTCCGAAAAAATATTCCCAGATAAAATGGGGTGTCTACAAATGATCAAAGTTCAAATTTTGACAATTTTAAATATGAATTCTTTATATCATCTTACATTATACATGCACATGTAATAATACATACAAAGCAAGTAATAAAAAGCTAAAAACTATCTTATAAAATGTGGAAATTATAGTGGGGAATTGGGGGTTAGATAATAGGAAGCCTTAAAAAAAAATGAATTATTACCAAATTACAGTAGCATCATCTCAATATAATTATTTTGTAAGAAACCTTTATGAGGTAAGAGAGGGTCTAAATTTATAATTGAAAAATCAATTAGCTAATAGTAGGATAGAAAAATAATTTAAAAGATTACAATTAGTAATTTCATAATCAAATAAATGATTTTTTAAAAAATTAATGTAAAACTATGTTTTTTAAACAACGCAATGCATAAATGACATCACAAATTAATCCTTCATATATGTCTTGCAAACATTTTAATAAAATTACAAAAAAAAAATTTAAGCATTTCCAAAAATAAAATCCAGATATATATCATATTGCTAAACATGCTATTTCAACTTTTGATAATTGAAGTTACCATCATAAATGAAATCCCACTTGAAATCCTGCCACTAATTAACTCACTTTGATATTTTAATTCTTATCAGTGTGTAACTATTTTTTACCTGCTGAGACCAGCATTGGTATATACTTCAATCTTTTTGTCAAACATCTTCAAGTTTATCAAAACCATTTTCTTCTATGCTTACATATGCGAGTGCAAACACATTTGCGTTTGTGTACAAATAAAAGGAATTAAGCATTTAAAGTAGATTCATATATACACCATCTGCTTCCTCCCAAATATGTTTGCTTTCAAGTTTCCTCAAACCGTTTGTCATATTTTTAGGTATTAAAAATATTAACATATAATTTATAATAGTGCGATCAACGTGGTCATGGTATTTGATACACATAATATAACTTGTAAGCATACAAAATTACACGCAGATTCGCATAAAACAGGGGGTTTTATTTTATTTTAATTTTATCATGTTTTTCAGATAACATGAAAGAAAAAGACCCAAAGATATAAATTTATTTTTCATCAGTCATAAGCACCCCCCCATACTTAGGCTGAAAGTTGATCCATCAGCACTTAAACGGAACCGCTGAAACCTTTATTGTAAGCATATTCAATAAGGGAATCCAACTCATCATTGGTGCAGTCGATCAAATTGTCCTTATTTTTATCAGCAACGTCCATGGCCTCTTCAACTTGCTTGTTTGGCGTGAGTGCACCTAGATGTTCAAAAGCATCCTTGAGCTGGTCCCTGGTGATGCTGCCCTGCTTGGAGTAAGATCGAAACACTTGTTCCAATTTATTTTTCTGATCCTTGTTATCCTTTGTGGCTTGCATTGTGGATTTTGAGGTGTGTGACCGGGTGATATTAGAGAGAAGGCTTGCCTAGCTTGGTTTGGTTTTCTTTTCCAATGCAATTTGTTTATATAGACCCAAAACTCTGAATACGATTCTGTTGAAGTGTTGGGGAATAAAACATTTTTTGGTGGTGGGTTTTAAAAATTGATTTCCATCTTTTTTATCAATAAAATTAATAAATCAATCAATAAATTTTATAATGAATACTTAAAAAAATATTCCAAGAGGATTGGTACGAATAAAAATATTAACGTTAATTTCTTCTTTTCTTCTGGCTTCAAATTAACCACAGATTGGAAAAAGCTAAATAGCAGCCTCCACTATCTTGTGTCCATTTTCTATTGTTTCATTTGTTTTAGCCCTCAATTTGCAGTTTTTAGGTTTTTCTTTTTTGGTTCCCTGATTAAATGATGCATTTTGGTCCATTTGGTTTTAATGAATTTTCAGAATTTGGTAGATCTCGTGAAAGGAGTTCTAGGAAGTACTTTGATGAGCATGCTTGTAAATTGTGATAATTATTCTGTATGAATGTTAAGTTATAAATTATATTTTAAATTAGATAATTTTGTAAAAAAATTATATTGATGGAAGCGTGTACATGGTATTCAGATTTTATCTTTTCATTTCTTCATTTTTTTATAAAGCTTTATTTTTAAAAAGTTCCTATTAAAAATTTTTACAAGAATAAATCATCATTAGTAATATTGCATGACAATTCAATTTTTTTTTCCTTTTTATTTGTTTTGATTTTGATTTTTTCTTTTTTACTTTTTTTCTACTTTATTTTTTATTAGATCAATTGTTTCAGTGAAAAAAACTTATCGGATGTGCCCACATGGCATCCTATTTTATTTTTTGCCTTTCATCTTTTTTTAATTAGATAAATAATACAATAAAAAAATCAATATATAAATTTTATAAGATAAAAATCAATTGAAGTATAGACAACAAAATATCTTGTATCCGATATGTTTCGATTCCTATGGATCAATCGTTGTGCTTTTTCTTTTTTTAATTTAGGATTGGAAACCTTAAAAAATATGAATTATTACCAAATTACAATAGCATCATCTACTAAAATAATTTTGTAAGAAACCTTTATGAAGTAAGAAACGGAAAACTTATAATTGAAAAATGAATTAATTAATAGTAGGATAGAAAAATAATTTAAAAGATTACAATTAGTAATTTCATAATCAAATAAATGAATTTTTTTAAAATTAATGTAAAACTATGTTTTCTAAACCAAAGCAATGCACAAATGACACCACAAATTGATCCTTCATATATGCCTTACAAACATTTTAATAAAATTACAAAAAAAAAAATTTAACTATTTCCAAAAATAAAAATCTTGATATATATAATTTTGCTAAATAAGGTATTTAAACTTTTGATAAATGAAATTACCTTCATAAATGAAATCTTACTTGAAATCCTGCAACTAATTAACTCATTTTAATAGTTTAATTTTCATTAAAGTGTAATTTTCTTTTGCTTGCTAAGACCAACATCAGTATGTACTTTAACTTTTTTGTCAAATAGCTACAGTTTTATCAAAATCATTTTCGTCTATACTTATATATATGCACGTACAAAAACAAATCCATAAATGTGTGTAAAATTAAAAAGAATTAAGCATTTAATACGATTCATATATATATATATATATATATATATATATACACACACACATCCACACACTATCTGTATTTCTCATAAATAGGTTAACTTTCAAGTTTTCTCGAAACCTTTTATCATGTTTTTAAGTAATAAAAATATTAGGGTATGGTTCATAATAGTACGATTAACATGTTCATGGTATTTGATACACACAATATAACTTGCAAGCATGTAAAATTACACAGATTTGAATAAAAACAGGGGATTTTATTTTATTTTAATTTTATCATGTTTTTGGGATAACATGAAGGAAAAAGACCCAAAGCTATATATTTATTTTTCATCAGTCAAAAGCATCCCCCATACTTAGGCTGAAAGTTGATCCATCAGCACTCAAACGGAACTGCTGAAGCCTTTATTGTAAGCATATTCAATAAGGGAATCCAACTCATCATTGGTGCAGTCGATCAAATTGTCCTTATTTTTATCAGCAACGTCCATGGCCTCTTCGACTTGCTTGTTTGGCGTGAGTGCACCTAGATGTTGAAAAGCATCCTTGAGCTGGTCCCTGGTGAGGCTGCCCTGCTTAGAGTAAGATCGAAACACTTGTTCCAATTTGTTTTTCTGATCCTTGTTATCCTTTGTGGCTTGCATTGTGGATTTTGAGGTTATGACAGGGTGATATTAGAGAGAAGGCTTGCCTAGCTTGGTTTGGTTTTCTTTTTCCAACGCAATTCGTTTATATAGACCCAAAACTTTGAACACGATTCTGTTGAAGTGTAGGGGTATAAAACATTATTTGGTGGTGGGTTTTAAAAATTGATTTCCGTCCTCTTTATCAATAAAAGTATTAAATCAATCAATAAATTTTTGTAATGAACACTTCAAAAAAAATTCCATGAGGATTGGTACGAATAAAAATATTAATGTTAATTTCTTCTTTTCTTCTGGCTTCAAATTAACCACAGATTGAAAAATGCTAAATAGCAGCCTCCACTATCTTGTGTTTCGTTTATTTTAGCCCTCAATTTGCAGTTTAGTTTTAGTTTTTTTTTTTTTTTTTTTTTTTTTGTGGTTGCCTGATTAAATGATACATTTCGGTTTTAATGAATTTCCAGAATTTGGTAGATCTCGTGAAAGGAGTTCTAGAAAGCACTTTGATGAGCATGCTTGAAATTTGTGATAATTTTTACTAAGAATTTTTACAAGAATAGATCATCATTGCTAATATTGTGTGACAATTTAACTTTTTTTTTGTTTTCATTTTCGTTTTATTTTTTTTTTAGTTTTTTTTCTCCCCTTTTTTTTTATTAGATCAATTGTTTCAGCAAAAAAAAAAAAAAAAAACCCAATGGATATGCCTAGAGTGTAACGAGCGACGTTGACCGAATCGTGAGAAGCTTGACTTGAGGCTCGGAGCTCGACCACACCTCCGGGGCTCGATACTATGGCTCGATTGTATTGCGTGATCGAATCGAGCTATTCGAGCTCGCTCGATTAAGTTTCGATTAATATGTTCAAAAAAAAGCTCGATTCGTATCTCGATAAGAGTCTTGATTTAATTCATGCTCGAATTCAAAAATCGAATATTTTATTAATTAATAATAATAAAAAATTTCTAAATTATAAGCTCGACTAAGCTCGCGAGCTACTCGAGTTAGATATAAGAATACTCGAATTCAGCTCGATCGATAAGTCGAGCTACTCGAGCTCGAGCTCGACTCGATAATAATCGAACCGAATTGAACCCGAATAGCTTATGAGTACTAATGTATCATTTACACCCTTAGGTATGCCCATGTGCCATCTTATTTCATTTTTTGCCTTTCATTTTTTTTGTAATTAGATAAATATCACAATAAAAAAATCAGTATATAAATTTTTTAAGATAAAAATCAATTGACGTGTAGACAACAAAATATCTTGTATCCTATATGTTTCGTTTCCTGTGAATCCAATCGGTGTGCTTTTTTTTTTTTTTAAATTTAGGATCAGAAGCCTTAAAAAATATGAATTATTACCCAATTATAATAGCATCATCTACTAAAATAATTTTGTAAGAAACCTTTATGAAGTAAGAAACGGAAAACTTATAATTGAAAAATGAATTAATTAATAGTAGGATAAAAAAAATTTAAAAGATTACAATTAGTAATTTCATAATCAAATAAATGATTTTTTTTAAATTATATGTATAAGTATGTTTTCTAAACCAAAGCAATGCACAAATGACACCACAAATTAATCCTTTTATATATGCCTTGCAAATATTTTAATAAAATTACAAAAAAAATTTAACTATTTCCAAAAATAAAATCTTGATATTTATAATTTTGCTAAACAAGTTATTTAAACTTTTGATAATTAAAGTTATCTTTATAAATGAAATCCAACTTGAAATCTTGCAACTAATTAACCCATTTTGATATTTCAATTCTCATCAAGATATAACTTTGTTTTGCTGCTGAGACCAACAACAATATGTACTTTAATTTTTTTTGTCAAATAGCCTCAATTTTATAAAAATTAATTTTGTCTATACTTATATATATGCACGTGCAAAAACATATGCATAAGTGTGTGTAAAAATAAAAAGAATTAAGCATTTAAATTAGATTGATATATATATATATATATATATATATATATACACTATCTGCTTTCCTTCCGAAAAGGTTGACTTTCGAATTTCTTCAAACCTTTTATCATGTTTTTAAGTAATAACAATATTAGTGTATAGTTTATAATAGTATGATCAACGTGTTCATGATATTTGATACACACAATATAACTTGCAAGTATGTAAAACAACACAGATTTAAATAAAAATAGGGGGTTTTATTTTATTTTAATTTTACATCCTTTCGAGACAACATGAAAGAAAAAGACCCAAAGATATATATTTATTTTTCGTCAGTCATAAGCATCCCCCATACTTAGGCTGAAAGTTGATCCATCAGCACTCAAACGGAACCGCTGAAGCCTTTATTGTAAGCATATTCAATAAGGGAATCCAACTCATCATTGGTGCAGTCGATCAAATTGTCCTAATTTTTATCAGCAACCTCCATGGCCTCTTCAACTTGCTTGTTTAGCGTGAGTGCACCTAGTTGTTGAAAAGCCTCCTTGAGCTGATCCCTGGTGAGGCTGCCCTGCTTAGAGTAATAACGAAACACTTGTTCCAATTTGTTTTTATGATCCTTGTTATCCTTTGTGGCTTGCATTGTGGATTTCGAGGTTTATGACTGGGTGATATTAGAGAGAAGGCTTGTCTAGCTTGGTTTGGTTTTCTTTTCCAATGCAATTTGTTTATATAGACCCAAAACTCGATTTGTATTCCGTTGAAGTGTAGGCGAATAAAATCCTTTTTGTGGTGGTTTTTAAAATTTGATTTCGATTGAAAGGAAACGATATAATTGTATGACAATTTCTTCATTTGAATTTTTTTTAAGTATCCATTTTATTAATAAAATTAATATATCAATCAATAAATTTTTATAATGAATACAAATAAACAAATATTCGAAGAGGATTGGTATGAATAAGAATATTAATGTTGGCTTCAAATTAACCACAGATTGGAAAATGCTAAGGGTAGTGATAGCAGCCTCCCTTTCTTGTGTCCTAGTGATGATAGCAGCCTTCACTATCTTTTATGCATTTTCTATTGTTTCTTTTGATTTTGCTGGTGAAAAGGCTAGACAACGAAGTCAGTAAGGAATCTAAACTCTCACCCTGTCCAAATTTGAGCTGTTTCTACACGAAAAAGTTTGAAGAGAATCGTCTTGTTGCTCCTGGTTGGACAGAACTTGATCAGACACATTGATTTTCTAAAAACTTATAATTTGATGGAAGTGTCTTGTCTGTAGGATAATTTGATATTATTGGATAAAAATATTATTATAACATAGAGATTCATGGACCCATCGTAGACATAAACTTTAAGAGTCGCTACTATTTTTTTTTTATTTAGGTGTAATTGACCCTTTAACTGAATCTGTCTTATTTAAAGAGGATTTCTAAGATAGACTTAGGCATTTTTAAATAGTAGATTCTAAAATCCATGAAATCAGATTTAAGATTCAGAAGTCCAATTATGCATGAAGAAGTTTATAGCACCCTTACAGTGCTTATCCAAAAAATTGTATTAATTTGATTTCAAATTATCTAAGCTTTGAAATATTCTTATAATTATACCCAGTAATTTAATTATTAGAAATTGATCCTAAAATTACTCTAATAGTTTAGTAGCAATGTAAGATAATTTTCTCACCTTAAGAGTATTCATAGAGACTAATGTCTCACTCTGAAGAGACTCCGTCATTGAATTTATTAATATATTTTATTTAAAAAATAATTAGTAAAATCCTCCAATAGTTTGATAAGATTTTACTTTGGTGCAAGTCTCCCAATAGTTTTTTGAGATTTTATATGAAAATCATTTATAAAATTTTGTTTTGATGTAGAATTCTAAATAGTTTGGTGAGATTTTATTTGAAAATTATTTATAAAATTTTACTTTGAGAAAATTCATTAAATCTTCTAATTTTGTAAGAATTAATTCAAGATTTTTATCCTCCAATAATTTGGTAAGATTAAAAATATTTTATTTTATTTTATTTTAAAAATTCATTAAGTCCTTCAATAGTTTGATAAGACTTAATTTAAGATTTAAATATTTCAATAGTTTGGTAGGATTGAAAATTTATTATTAAAAAATTACATTATGAAATTCTCTATTAATTTGGTAAAATTCATAATTGAAAATTTCTAAACCAATGAAATAAAAAATTCATAATTTAAAACTCACAATCTTTAAATTTTATTTTAAACGTACATAAAAAAGTAAAATAAATGAATAAATATATAAATAAACAAAATGTGAAAATTACCCTAATGGATGGAGACATGCCTAGGTTGAAGTATCTCTTGATCTGTGGTGACAGATAATCACCAAAGAGCTCTGCCACTAATTCTAACCTAAGAGCTAGGGTATAGATTGCTACTCATCCATTTCTTGGTGGGTTTCCTTTTTTTTTCCCTTTTTTTTTGTATGTTGTTGATTGGTGTTTATATTGGGCCTTTTGCTAAGAGTTTTAGCGATTTGCATTGAATGAAAAGGATTGCAAATCTGATTATACTCTGAACTTATTTTTTCTTGATTTTGTTTAAAATTTATTTAATTAATTTCTAAAATTGTCTTGATTTTCCTTGATTTTCAGAGTCCCTCAAAACTTCCCAAACTAAATTTGACTTTGATTCCTTGATTTGCTTTCTTTTCAACCTTCCTTTAATATTTGAAGAGATCATGTTTTAGTTTTAATTGTTGAGATCATCCTTGATTAGTGCTCAAATTACTCCATAAATTTCATTGACATGATTTATGATAAAAATTTAAAACAAAATAAATAAAAAGAGTAAAACATATAAATAAATAAGACAAAAAAAGATATAAAAAGAAATGAAGGAAATTGGACAGTTGGGCTTGGTTTGAGCCCCGAACTAAATAGGGTGTCTATAGTTAGCTCTCTTTGCATAGTTTTTGTAAAATAGAAATTATGCAAAGATATAGATATCTATTACGTTCAAGCCCAAATTATTCAATTTTTTTTTTTTAAAGGCTCTTAAAAATGAAGGTACACAACCTTTTAAAAAATTAAGGATGACACCCGAAGGTTTTGACAATCATGCCCAGAAGTCTTATAGATCATGTCCAAAGAGCTTGAAAATTAAGCACGGAGGTCTTACAAAATCATTCATTAAAAAATGCTCCTTTAAACAAAGGCTACACAACTATTAAAAAAGTACCTAAAATTTTTAAAAGATCATGTCCAAAGGTCTTAGAGATTATGCTCGGAGTTCTTACAAATCTTGACTCTAAAATAAATTCAGCTCGAAAGACTTTCAAATCTTTCCCAAAGGACTTAGAGATTACGCTCGGAGGTCTTACAAATTTCGATCTTAAAATAGATTCAACTCGCAAGACTTACGAATCTTGCCCAAATGACTAAGAGATTACACTTGAAAGTGTTACAAATCTTGACTTTAAAATAAATTCAGCTCAGAAGACTTATGAATCTTGTCCAAAGACATAGAGATTATACTCAGAGGTCTTATAAATCTCAACTCTAAAATAGATTCAAGTCAAAAGACTTGCAAATCTTACTCGAAGGACTTGGAGATTATGTGCGGAGGTTTTACAAATCTTGAAGATTATGCCTAGAGGTCTTACAAATCTTAATTCTAAAATAGATTTAGCTAAGAAGATTTATGAATATTGCCCAAAAAACTTGGAGATTATACCCGAAGGTCTAATAAATCTCAACTCTAAAATAGATTTAGCTTGAAAGACTTATGAAGCTTACCCAGAGGTCTTACAAATTAAACTTCAAAAAAGTTTATTTAAAACAAATGTTTAACCATTTTAAAGAGAAAAAGGATATTTGGAGGTTTTAAAAATCATGCCCAGAGGTCTTATAGATATTGCTTGAAAGACTTTTAAAATAGTTTAATAGTTTTGAAGATGTTGCCAAAGGTTTTTTTAAAAAAAATTATCCGAAGGTTTTTTAAGATTGATACTTAAAAATTTTAACAAATTTACCCTGAGGTAAAATCTTGTTTGATCAAAGTTTCATTTTTTATCAAAAATTTAAGTCAGCATCTTTTCCTCTAAACAATATGAATGCAACATATGAAATAGATGTGATGTATACTATGTAAGAAATGCATGAAGTGCAATGAATTAAATGCATGAATTTTATACCAAATGTCCTTAATTATGGTAATAGGTTTCTCAAAACTTTTTCTTCCTTCCATCTTTCCATGACATGTCCTCTGAATTAGTTGACAAGTTCTTTCATGCCCTAAAATAGACATTCTCAACATTATCATTCTTGAAAGCTATTCTTCTCCTCTAGTGAGTTGTTTTAATTTCAATCCCTTGCATTTGGCATTTTCTTGCTCCAAAAAGGTCTTTTATAGCATTCACATATCTCCCACCCTAAGCATTAAGATCCATCATATTTTGAACATTTTTCAAAACTTCCCATGAATAGCAACAAAAGTTACCCCAGATATCTCTTTTCTACATGTGATCAAATCTCTTAAAAATTGGTGATTACTTCTTAGAATAAGGATGATGAATCATAATTTTGGTCTTCCAAAAGGATGCAATGGTTTGGCACCTCTTTCAATTCTTGATATGTGGTATTTTAATAAATATCAAGAACAACTATGTTAGGTTTAAATTTTCAAGTTTGGAAAAAGAACAGGGCCTAAATTTTAGAAAGAATCTTCATACTGAGATCAATCTTTTTGGGCCTTTAAAGAAAAGTCTCCTTGGTGCTACATGAAAAGTTATGAGTTGCTTTCAGAGTTTTAATCTTGCTTTAGGCTGGCCTTTCGGGATTTCACCCTAAAACTTCATTCTTTTCTCTTTTTTTTTTTTTTTGATATTTCATCATGCATTTGAGCATTCAAAATTTATCAAAAAGTGATGGTGATTTCCTAAAGAAAAACTCCTTAATTTAGATATTCATACTTGATCAAAATAAACTTTTTAAAGGACGTAATGTGGGCTAAGGTTTAAGGTTTTAAAAAAAGCATAAATAGGCCCAAAAAAATGTATTTACAGGTGATCAAACAAAAGATCATTTCTTTTCCAGCAACATCTTTCCTTGTTTCAAAGATGCCTTTGCTCTTTTCTCTCTTTTTTTCTTCTTTTATTTTCTTCTCTTTTCATTTTTTTTCTTTTGCATGAGCTTAAAATTTTTTAAACTCATCTTATTTTAAGCTTTTCTAACATGAGGCATTATTTCCTAACTCTAAGCACAAGAATAGATGCCATCTTGATGAAATCCTTTTTCTCTTAAACTTGCCCCCAAAATTTAAATGTTGATCCCTAGTTAAGGTTTGTTCGAAAGAATAATCAAAGGTTTAAAAAAGGTAGCAAATGGATATTTTCTTCTTTTATGAAGGGAATTTAAAAGATAACTATTTTTCATTTCAAGTATGGATACTTATTGAAAAGCAGTCCTTAAGAGACAACTTGTTTTTGATTGATTTTAGGTTCATTTGAATGCCCCACATACATGATTTCATAATCAACTCTCTTTTTTTTTTCTTTTTTTTGTAATTCATGCATTTTGATAAAAAAGCCATCTGAATGTTCATCAATCAAAATGATCAAAAAGATTATTTGGGGCATCAAGTAAATTTGGCTTTTGCCCCAAAGTGAGTACAAATGATCGCTTGGTAAATGATTCAAAAAAAAAAGATGAATGTAGGACAAGCTAAAATACTGAATAAATTAAGAAAATATGGCTCAAGAAATTTAAGTGGTGACATGCTTGAAAGAAGCTTGACATTTATTGAATCACCAAAAACTAAAATGCTTAGGAGAGTGCCTTAAAAGATTTTACAAATTAATCAACTATCACATTGTTCATAGCCCAAATGAATATTAATAAATTTTAAGTTGCATCATGGTCAAATAAGGGAAGTTCTGAAACTTTCATCCTTAGAAATTCTCAAGGTTCTTAATCTTCTAAATGAAAAAAATTAAATGTTCAGGGGAATGGCTCAAGATACCTATTCCTAATAATAATTACCAAATTTCTTGAGTTTTTCTTTCACATGCATTTGTAAGAAGCTAAACAAATAAAACTCATAAGAAACCAATGACTTCATGTCCAAGAAATCAATATACAAGGAATAATCAACATATGATAAAACAACATTCCATTGCTCAAAAAGCTCTTTGGTCAAGGTGACATTATGGATAAGGCTTTCAAACTTTTCTTTCAACTGTTTGCATTTCTCAGTCGAGTCCAATTGCCCTCACGTTATAATCATATTTACCATTTATACCATAACTCTTGGCTAATGGATTTGAAGTTGCTTTTAAAGGTATTGAGGTGAGGTACTAGTACTTTATTAGCAGTGACAAAAGAGCAAAAATTAGAATTAGGATTTTCTCTAGATTGTTTCTTGATCTTATTTGGCCATTCAATGGTTGAGTAGTAGATTGGGGATAATGACTTATGTGATGAGCTAATTGTTGGGTTAGTTGGGGAAAATAAGGATTCGAAAAGTTATTTATAGTAAAGGTGGTAAGGTTAGTACATGATGTGTGGGGTCAAGCTTCCAACCTGTTTCCCTTTATACATCATGACATGAACATCTTCTCTTTTCATTCTTGGTACACACACATCCTTTATGCCAAGGGCATTATCTTCTTTAAGATTTTTACTTTTTATGGCATTCTCTATTATCTCTCCTGATATGACCATGTTGGTAAAATTCTTTATTACATTTTCAATCATCCTTTCATAATATGGAGCTTTAAGAGTGCTGACAAACATGATTGTAGTTTTTTTTTCTGTTAAAGGAGGTTGAACCTATACAGTAGCACCCTTTTCACCTTTGAGCATATTCTTTGAAACTCTCAACATCTTTTTTCTCCATACTTTGTAGAAACAATCGATCCGGGAGTAACTTTACAATATACTTGTATTGAGTTATAAATTCCCTAGCCAATTCTTTCCATGAAGTGATTCGAGTTCTATCAAACTGAGCATACCACTTAGTAGTAGATCTCGTAAGATTGTCTTAGAATACATGATCACGAGTTTGTCATCACAGGTATGGGCAACCATCTTTCTACAATATATAGTGATATGGGTCATCGGGCATTTAGTATCATTATATTTTTCAAAATTTGATACCTTGAACTTGGGTAAAATAATTACATCTGGCATTAAGCAAAGCTCTAATGCATCCATAGATCCATAAAAATCTATTTCTTTGATAGCTTTTAACCTCTCTTATATGAGATCCATTTTTTTTAGCACCTGAATCTTTTATTGCTTCAAATGAACTTTTCATTAGTTTTACTAACTTTTCAGAACCATCAAGGGTTGGAATTAGTGAAGCAGTTGAAAGTATTTTAGAACAAGAGTATGCCCCTAAAGGTGGTACTTGTTGTGATTGTACCCCTTGGGATGCTTATATGTAAGTTTCTTCCACCTCTTTCTCTTTATTTAAATTTTTTAGCATTTCCATTATCTAAGCAAAATCTACTCTCATTTTCTCAATTTAGCTATGTTGTTTTGGCTCCATAAGTGGCAAGGAGACTACCTTAATGATCGGGCTCTTAAACCTTATTACCACAATTAAGAATTAGGACAATGTCTATTGCGAATTTATGCAAGAAAATAAAAAATGTATGCATGAATGAATGGATGCATCATTAAATTCTATCACATAATAAGAAAGAGAAGAAAAAGGAAATCTTTAATTAAAAATTATTTTGACAAAAACATCCAAAATCATTCTTAGGAAAAATCTTAAAATCTATTGCCTAATCCTATTTTTTAGCTTTAAGATCTTGGTACTGCCATGGATAAGTTCTTCAGCCACTATGATTATGCAATACCCTTTTAACAATCTTTGGCTCTCATTTATCCCCAAAACTCAACGCACTATCTCTGATTAAACTTTGCACCTTATGCTTGAAAGCAATGCAATATTTTATTAAATGGCCTGTAGTCCCAAAGTGATAATCACGTCGAGCTTCAACCTCAAACAATTTAGGATAAGGTGGTTTTAGTAGCTTTAAAGGAACTGGTGTGATTTGATAATTTTCAAGGAATACCGAGAATAATTTAATGTAAGTCATAAGGATTGGATCAATGATGGCTCTCTCTTTTTTTTTTACTTAATGATTTTTTGAGTTGAGTAGTTTTTTTACTCACAGGTGTAGAGTTTAGAGCAAAATTAGGTGTATATGCCCAAAAGTTTATTGGTGGGGAGCTCGACTGCTGAGCTAAAGGGTTTTGAAAAGCATAATTCATAATCGAAAAAGTATATGCGTATGGGCTAATCTGCGGAGGTTGAATAGAAATGGCTTTGTTTGGGATGCCAAAAGAGATTGTTTAGGAATAATCGGTTGGGGATTTGGGTATGAGCCAATCTATAGAACTGTGCAAGGTTAAAAGGCCTTATCTCTTCTACTTATTTTTTAACTTGGTCTTTTCTTAGGCCATTGGACACATTGACATGACTTGGATCAGTATCAGTATTATAAGAGGCTTTTTAATCTTAACAAAATGGCTATTTAATGCACACACAAATTGGAGTCGATGAGAATTCTTGAGAATGGGTCACTTTAAGATTTTCCACCATTTCCACTAGCTTGGTAAGTTGCATTTTTATTTCTTGTAGGTCATGTCCAAATTCTTTTTGGTTGAGTTTCAAAGCTTGGATCCATGATTTTAACAGATCTCTCATTTCTTTTGAATTGTTATCCCAAATGATTAAAAGATTTCTATTATGCAATGACATGATGAATGAATGATGATGATGATCTCTGAATAAGTGAGATGCATGAAATGAATGAAAATAGACAAACAAAGAAATAAATAAATGTAAACTTATTGATGCTAACATGATTCAAGCAAAAAAAAATAACAAACAAGAACAAAGTTAGCAACCATTATAAAGAAAGAAAAACCAAAATAATTTAATGCATAACTTAAAAGATATGTGACCTAACTTGGAGTATTTATACAAAAAAGGAAAGATATGGATCTACCTATGGGTATTACAACTCACTATATGTGGTTTAGGATTGATTCTACATGTTCCCAAATTATTTCTTACATCATTGTCTATCACAGACTAGTAAAACACCCTAATCTTTACCCATTATAGGTTACAAATGGCAAGGGTTCAATTGAAGTGGGAGTGTTTTGCTAGCCTATGCCAAGATATGAAATCTCACGAAGGCGTAGGTACTTTACTCCTCTTAAGGGACAGAACTCGATTGTAGAATTCACGTTATTTTATTTTATTTAAAAAAATAATTAAGTCCGCCAATAGTTTGGTAAGATTTAATTTAAGATTTAAATCCTCCAATAGTTTGGTAAGATTAAAAATTTATTATTAAAAAAATTATATTATGAAATTCTCCAATAGTTTAGTAGAATTCATAATTTAAAATTTATAAACCCATGAAATAAAAAATTAATAATTTAAAACTCATAGTCTTTAAATTTTATTTTAAACATACATAAAAAAAATGAAATAAACGAATAAATATATAAAAAAAATAAAATGTGAAAATTACCTTAATGGATGGAGACACACCTAGGTGGAAGTATCCTTTGATTTGTAGTGACAAATAATCCCCAATTTGAACCAAAGAGCTCTGCCACCAATTTTAATCAAAGAGCTTGGGTATAGATTGCTACTCATCTATTTCTTAGTGGGTTTCCCTTTTCTTTCTCTCTTTTATTTTTTATGTGTGGTTGATTGGTGTTTATATAGGGCCTTTTACGAGGAATTTTAGAGATTTGCATTGAATGAAAAGGATTACAGATCTGATTAAGCTCTAAATTGATTTTTTTCCTTAATTCTCTTTAAAATTCGTTTAATTAGTTTTTGAAATTATCTCGATTTTTCTTAATTTTTAGAATCCCTCAAAATTTTTCAAATTAAATTTGACTTTGATTCCTTGATTTACTTTCTTTTCAACCTTTGTTTTAATATTTTAAAAGATCATGTTTTAGTCTTGATTATTGAGATCTTCCTTGATTAGTGCTCAAATTACTCCACAAATTTCATTGACCTGATTTATGATAAAAATTTAAAACTAGATAAGTAAAAGACTAAAACATAAAAAAGATAAATAAATAAATAAAACAAATAAGATATAAAAAGAAAAGTTGGAAATTGGACAATTAGTCTTTGTTTGACCCCCGAACTAAATAGGGTGTTTACAAATATATATTTTATACTTTTTTACTTTTTAAATTAGATAATTTTGTAAAAAATGATATTGATGGAAATGTCTACATGGCATCCATATTTATTTTCTTTCAACCTTTCATTTTTTTATAAATTTTTATTTTAAAAAAAGTTAATAATAAAAATTTTACAAGAACAGTTCATCATTGCTAATTCGCGTGACAACTTAACTTTTTTTATCCTTTTTTTCGTTTTGATTTTTTTTACTTTACTTTTTTAGTTTTTTCTCCCTTTATTTTTTATAGGTCAGTTTTTTTAAACAAAAGAAAAATTAACCAATGAGCCCATGTGGCAACCTATTTCATTTTTTACCTTTCTTCTATTTTTTAATTAGATAAATAACACAATAAATAAAAACAGTAAATAAATTTTTAAGAAAAAAGTCTATTGAGGTATTCACAATAAATTTTTCTTAATTAGATAATTTTTGAGAAAATAATGTCAATGTAGGTGTTCACATAACATCCTCACTTGTTTTTTTCTTTTATAATTTTATAGTTTAATTAGATAAATTTATAATAAAATGAGACAGTTGATAAAAATAGCAAAACAATCAGTATTTATCGATTTCGATACATCTCGATTTGATATGGGTGTTTTTATAAAAAATTGATATCAAATCGAATCATGTTGGTTTTTAAGCTAAGGAGAAGTAAGATGTGGATTTAGGGTGCTTTGTCCTAAATCATCTCGTGGTATACGTAAAATTATATATTTTATTATTAATTTGGTTTTATATTTGCATACATTTATTATATTAATAAAATTATTATTTGATACTTTAATTTAATAAATTAATATTTTAAACTCAATAGGGGTGTCCATGTGGCACCCTTATTGAGCTTTTCTTTTTTGTTTTTGTTTTTCTCTTTTTTTTGTTTATTTTGTTTTTCAAATTTTTTTATTCTTTTATTAGATAAATTTAGTGAGAGAAAAAAAAAAGCCGATTGAAATATCCACATGACACTTCCATTTATTTTTTTATCATTTACTTTTTTAATTAGATAATTTTATTTAAAAAGTAACATAAAATTATTTTTAATTTAATTTTATTAAAATTTATATCAAAAATAATAATAAAAAATGAACTATGAATTATTTTAATTAATAAAATAGTTAAACCTATGCTACGAGCTCATTTCTAGTATTCAAGAAAATAGTAAAGAAAATTATTTAAACCCCATCTCTTAATTTTAATATTAATTGGAACACGCTAGTAGTTTATTTACAGAGATCATTAGAAATTAATTACTTTCTTAGTCAACTACTAGGGTTTGAAACAAGTGCCAGAAAATCGATAGGCCTTAAAATTTCAATTCCTGGCATTTTGAATTCAATGTTGTTGGATTTCTTTAGGTATGGGTTGAGCCCAATGGCTCATTAATTATGTTCTTAATCAGGCCTAAAATCTATTTAACCACAATTTATGGTTCTTAAAACTTATGTAAGTGTGCCTATACATTTATATTATAAAAATTATCACATTCACTTGTAATAGTGGAGTTTTTGAATTTTATTATCAAGATTGTAATAGTAGTGTGAGCAATTGATATAATATTAAATTTTAATTTTAATTATGTCATAATTATAGATCCGTGGACTTACTGCTAGACATGGATTAAAGAAGTTACCACCAATCTTTTTTTGTTAGGTGTGATTGACCACCTGATTGAATTTGATCTACAAGATAGATGTTAGGTTCGGGAGTCAATTACGCTTAAGGAAAGTTGTAGCACTCCCACAGTACCTATCCAAATTATAGTACCAGTTTGATTTTGTATCATCCAAGCCTTGGTCATTTTATGATTTTACCAAATACTTTAGTATTGAAAATTAACCCTAAAATTGTCCCAATAGTTTTGTAGCAATTCAAGATAATTCTCTCACATCATGAGTATTCATAAAAACTAGTGTCCCACTCTGAAAAGGCTCTTTCATCAGATTTATTAATTTATTCCAGGAAAAAGTAAATCTCCTAATAGTTTGATAGGACTTAGTTTGAAGCAATCCTCCAATAGTTTAAAGGATAAAAATTCTTTATTTATTTGAAAAGACCCTTTTTTTATTGAAAAGAGTTTTTAATTATTTTTTATTATTTTGAAAATTTTATTTACAAAAATTTTTTTGTTTGAAAAGATTTTTTTTAGAATTATTTTTCTTTTTTTACTTTTAGAAATAAAAATGGAAGAAATAACATTTTTTTAAAAAAATAAAAAATGGGTTAAAAATAAAATAAAATAAAATTAGAAAATAAAAATAAAATAGAAAAGAAAAAACCTGCGATCAGGTCGGGTTGGTACCAAGGTCAGAACGTGGGTCAACGAGTCACGTGCGGATCCTTGGCTATCTAAAATGGTGTCGTGTTGGAAGAGTATAAAAGCCACACCACTCAACTTTTCTTCAGAACTATTTGATTAAGCCTTTCTTTCCAAAATGTATATTCTTTTGTCTTCTCTCTAACTGATTTTCAAAAATTGACGAATAAATCTCAAAAGCTGATAGGGAATTTTCAGGAACCCAACAAATTGTCTAGAAATCTAAACTCAGAAGTCCTTGGAATGCAAAACCCTATAGAAATTCAAACCCAAAAACACCAAATCCCAATCCTAGAAAATCTAAACAAATCAAATCCAAGACCTAAAACCTCTTGGTTGCTAAATAAATTTCTCTTTTTTTTTTCTCTAAAATTTTTTCATAATCTTTTTTTTTCTCCTTTCCCTTTCTTTGATCACAGGTGTCATAACGTCTAGATCCGGGGATCTATCGCTAGACATTGACTTTTAGGGAGTCGCCACCAATCTTTTTTATCTAGGTGCGATTGGCCACCTAAATAATCTGTCCTTTCAGGGAACACCTAAGTTTAAGGGTCCCTAAAAGAATAGGTTCAGGTCTACTAACCAGAACAGGGTTCGGGAGTTCTGTTACGTGTGAGGAAGGTTATAGCACCCTCACAACGCCCATCAAAAGATGGTACCAGCTTAAATTTGTGTTATCCAATGAGCCTTAAAATTTTATCCAGCAATTAATTATTGGAAATTATTCTCAATTGACTCTAATACTTTTAGCAGAAAATTGAGAAAATCCCCTCACCTCAGGAGTATGCCAGAAAACTATTGTTTCACTTACAGAGGCTCCATCGTCGGATTATTTAACATTAAGGAAAATTCAAAAAGAAGGAAAAAAATGATTGCTTTTTGTGCAGGGAAAATTGATACTTTCAACTTTTTCCCAAAAATATTTTTTTGAAACTTTGATTTCCAAGGAAAATTGATACTTTCAACTTTTCCTCAAAAACCCTTTTTTTTGAAAATTTATTTCTAAGGAAAATTGATACTTTCAACTTTTCCTCAAAAACCCCTTTTTTGAAAATTTATTTTTTAAGGAAAATTGATACTTTCAACTTTTCCCCAAAAATATTTTTTTTTAAATCTTTTTATCTTCAAGGGTTATTTAAAAGATGCACAACAAATCAAAATTTCCTGTGAAATAGTTTAAACTTACTTGGTATCCAACATGAGAACAAATGAACAACTTCTTGCACCACCTTTGCTTACGAGATGGTGATGGAATTAAGTGCATCGATTCTTGGCCCTTTTAAGACACTGATACATGTATGATGTTTCAACAAAGTCAACCATCTCCTTCTCAACAGCAAACCTAGTCACTTCAACCACTAGGCGAGGCGTAACATGGACAGTCTCCAGAAAACAAAGCTGTATCCCCAAATGGGCCAAGGCATCCCAACAGGAAGTGAAGTTTTGTTGCCGTATCTAAATCCCTTAACAAATGAATCAACATCCCCAATACTGGCCAGGAAGAGAGCAACAAAGCAATTACGAATTTGCTCAACTTGTTCAAGTGTATGCTGATTCAGATCAGAGATTGATATCATCATTCCAGCAACAAATGAACCCAGCTCATCACCAAGCAACAAGCAAGCAAAAATGCTATGGATGTCAACTGATAGAACTCTTAAGTCAACGATTTAGTCGTGGATAGTACTCCCTGAAGGACACCAGAACTGCCACCTAGAACTGAAGTAAAGCAAACAGCAAACCCACAGCACAGTCCTCCACATAACTGCAAAAAGCATATAGCGAAATTGTTATACCAAACGAACACGTGAAGAGAAAATTTTGAAGAAAACCTCCAAGGACAGCAACTGTTCGAACAACACGAAGCTTTGTTGTTGAAAACTCCAAGCTTGATGCGTGAATCCTTGGCTGCATATTTTGGTGTAATTGATTGGGCTGCAGCTGAGTAGGCTGTAATTGCATCTGTGACATCAGTTGCTGCCTTTCGCATCATCCAATCTGTGCTCCCAAGGCGTTCATGGATGCTTTGCCAGAAGGATTCCAAGCTCTGAGGTGCAATTGCTCCCACCTGTGACAAACTCGCCACTACCGACGAAAGGGAAGCCTTAGCCATAAAATTCTGATTATTCAACAGCTTGCAGATCCTTGGACACAGCTTCTGAAAAGCAGCCAAAGGAGGATCAGTTGCACATTCCACCATCTAAGCCATACATGTTGCTCGACGTAACAAAGTGGAGTGCCTTTTCCATCGTGTTCTCCAAAACAGGTTCTACAGGTGATCTTCCACCTCCTCTTTCGAAGCAAAGCCTTCTTTCATGGACTGTCGCCATGGCTACTGAGTCCGAGACCGAGACAGCTACGATTGGGCTCAGCTTGCGCCTGTGCCAGCTTTTGTTGCTCAACAGACCTGCTCATGCGCTCAAGCAACTGAGCAGCCTTCCGCTTGCCCCTATCTGTATCATTTTGTGCCAAGTCCACCAATGGACTCGTCGCTCCTAGTTCCTGGGCCTCTGCTAAATGTTGTTGGTCTCCAGCACAAAGGTGAACCAAAACTGCAGCTGTATTCTCTCTATTCCTGCTGCCCAGTCTTCTTTTCGGTTCTTCTTTTTTTTTTATACCAGCAGCCTCACGTTCCCTTGCCTGCTACCAAGTTTTTCTCTCCCTGCATCCTCTTATTTATTTATATTATCGAGTAGGATTTTTGGTTTGCTGATCAGCCTCGTTTACATTCGCTGCAGGTTATGGTGGATCCTGATGCGCCCAGCCCAAGTGACCCAAACCTGAGGGAATACTTGCCTTGGTGAGTTGCATGTCACTCTGTCTTTCTCTCTCCGGCTCCTTCATCTCCATTCCTTTGCATGCTGTGTGTGTCTCTATCTGTTGCATACTCAAACGGGTACGCAAAAAGAAACAGACAGTGAGGCGAACAGCCGAGCAAGCACTCCAAATGCTGAGTTTTGGTACTTGCGGTTGTTTGCTTTGTTTCCTCATCTTTCTCCCTGGGCATTAGACACACTGAATGGAGTTCGAGTGCTCCCAAATGCTGGACTTCGCAGGGGTGCTTGTGGAACCAAAGGCAGGGTCAAGAAAGGGAAGGTTTCCCACAGAGGGGAAGCCTCGAAGGCTTGGTGTCGATGGGGGCTTCCCCTTTTGTTTGGCTTCTGTTTTTTTCCTCCCCCTTCAGCTTGTATATTCACTGTTGATATATAGACCCATGCTGATAGAGTTTCAATTCAATTCCAATTAGTCATCCAAGGCTAAAGATTAGCCACTAATCATGCTTTCTGATCATCATCCAACTTAATCTCAATTTTTCTTTTTTTCAAAAAAAAAAAATCAGATAATAAAAAAATGATAAATATGAAATAAAAAAAATCTAAAATAAAATTGAATAAAAATCTCTGCAATTGAACTTGGATTAGTCTCAATTGACAAAGAATCCCGGACAAAATGGGGTGTCTACAGCTGCCCCTCTTTGCACATTTTTTGTGAAACAGAAATTGTGCAAAGACGTAGACACCCATTCAAGACTCAACTAAATTTTTTTTCCCATTTTTTTTCTTTTTTTTTTTTTAAAAAAATCTTGATCAAAGCTCCTCTAAACAGAGGTTCAATGATTTTGAAAAACATAAACAAAGCTCCTCTAAATATATGCAAATTTTGTTATTTTCTTGTTTTTTTTATTTTTTTTATTTTTTTTATTTTTTTATTTTTTAAAATTTGATCAAAGCTCCTCTAAGCAAAGGCTCAATGACTTTGAGAAACATAAACAAAGCTCCTCTAAATAGAGGCAACTTTTTTTGTTTTTTTTTTTTTGCTTTTTTGCTTTTTTTGCCTTTTTTTTTTAAAAAAATGATCAAAGCTCCTCTAAGCAGAGGCTCAATGACTTTGAGAAACATAAACAAAGCTGCTCTAAACAGAGGCACCACGACTTTGGAAAGTAAATTGCTCCTCTAAACAGAGGCACCACGACTTTGGAAATGTAAATTGCTCCTTAACAATCATGTCCAAAGGAGTTGAAAGTTGTGTTTGAGGGAATTTCAGGAGATTATGCCCAAAGGTCTTATAAATCAACCATGATACCAAAAGACATCCTATTTCAAGGATTAGGAACTTACCTGACAAGCTTTTTCTTTTTCAAATTTTGCAAAATATCTTTATATATGTCTTCTCCATGTGGGATGTTGGAGCACCCTTGCTTCTTGAATTTATACACTATACTTTCCTGAAAGTAGTGTACGCTATGCAAATGCATATGAATTTCAATGCATGCTATGCAAATGTTGGCCTATTAATTCCTGTTCAATGTATGGTACTTAAGTTTCTCAAGCTTTTCTTGGGCATCAAGCCTTTTGATTCTTCAGATATCCAATTACACTGCTATTCTAAGATCAAACCAGTGTAGCTCTCAATTATCTTTTCCACTCACATTCTTCCTTGTTCAGTTCCTCAATACTTTGGAATAAGCTTCATCAATCGATCATCACTTGACCATCATTCAATGAATTTCTCAGCACTAACAAGTTTCAAAACAAGTTTCATCCACCATCACTGGGTAATTGTCTCAGCATTAATCATTCCGAAACAAACTCTGTCTACTGATTGTTCTCATCATTCAATCATAACTTACAAGTCATATCGACCAATTCATCCTTGTACTCATCTCTTGGTTGTTTCACTTTTCAAGATTTGCCCCATTATATTCTTCATTTGATCACCTCATATATCTTTTCAAATCATCTCCTTTAGGTTTCTATCATTTCTTCATCATCTTAGATTTCTTTTCAAATGAATGTAAGATTCTTTTAAGCACATATTCATTCATTCATTATCATTTCAAATCTTGACAAATACAATGCAATCAAGCATTTTCTCAATTCATTCTAGGGGTGAAACAATAAGAGAACGCAAGGTGAATTATGGTAAAGATAATCAATAAAGATCTATTTTGGTACAAAGCAAATGAAAAAGGAAGTAAATTAGATACATGTCATTGGGATGGATGGTATGTTCAAATGATGAATATTCAGACGATTCTCAACATTAATCTAGGATTCTTTTTCAAAAACTCATTCCATTTACTGTTGAAGTCAACTTGACCTTGGCGAACTTTGCCCCAGTCTTTGAGGGGTCTTCAAATGTCTTTGATCTTCCATTCATGTGAGCCATTTGACCTGGATCTCTTTCTATCAAAATCAACCCTTTCAGGTCTTCAATTTGAATCTCTTTTTTCATTTTCTCATTTTTTCATTCATTCTTTCTTCTTTTTTCTTTCTTTTTTTTCCTTTTTTTTTTTCATCATCTTTTTTTTTTCTCATTTTTCATCCATTGTTGATATCTTTCATACATCCAACTTTAGAGCATGATTCCATTGCTTCATCATGAGTATACCTTCGCTCAACATATGATAATTCAAGTTGAGTATTCACACTTGATCTAAATGAACTTTTCAAGGTTGTAATGTAGGCCAAGGTGAAGGGTTATAAAAAAAATGGATATAATAGGCTCAAAACATGTATTGAAAAGGTTCAAAACCAAAGGATCATTTGATGCAGCTTGGCATTTTGCCCCCATATTGTTTCACTATTTTCTTTCTTCACACAAAAGATTCTCATTACTTTGCCCCAAGTCATGTGTGGCACGTATTTTTTCTTTTTCTTTTCTTTCTCTTTCCATCTTTGAGACCTTTTGTGGTATTTTTTTTCTTTTTTTTTTTTTTAAATTACCCTCCAGTGTAGAGGGTGATCCTTGGTTGGGGTCTTCAGAAAAAAAAAATGATAGGCTCAAAGGGGTAGCAATAAATAGTTTTTCAAATGGTAAAAGAAAGATGGCCATTTTTCATCTCAATTGTGAATACCTTTCTTGAACATCATCTATTGAACAAAGCTCATGAACTTGTATAAAAGATTGCACATCTTCAAGACATATCTATTTCTCCTCCAGTAACAGCTTACTTTTGCTCAAATCATCTTCTCATATTAATGTGGATGAGTTCTCAAAATTAAATCCCAGAATTATTGTTATCATTGTCTAAATATTCATCATCTGAAATTTAAGAATGGGAATGTGAAGTTATGAAAGGTAACAGGGCATGGAGTAATGGTCAAGTGACAGAGAAAATGTAATGAAATACATTAACTTGCCTTTATTAAGATGATAACGAGTGAAATCATATTGCAAAAAGAAAATCTAACAATCACTCGAAAAAGAAATCCTAAAATGACAAAGGAAACCTTTAACCAACCTTATCTCCATTCTTAAAAATTATCCCACTATATGATCAGGTGAAGAATCTCTATTGACATCTTGCCCCTCAATCATTCTGACTCTCTGGCCCTTTCTGTTCTTGACTTTCACTCAGTACGCTAACATTAGGTGTTGTTGCTTTTCCCTGATCAAAACTTATCATTCCATCATTGATCAACCGTTGCACCTTCTGCTTTAAAGCAGTGCAATTTTCAGTGGAATGGCCAGTAATTCCATAATGGTAGTCACAGCGGGCTGTAGGATCATACCACTTTGGATAGGGTGGTTTAAGAGGTTCCACATGGCTGGGGGCAATCAAGTGGCTATTATAGAGTACTTGATATAACTCTGTATAAGTTATAGGGATTGGATCAAATACAAGTTTTTCTCGAGTAGTCCGTTGTTCTCGTGAGCCACTTGCTGGGTTAGTAGGGCGAATTTGGGTTCTTACAGGAGCTTGAATGTTAAGGCGGTAAGTGGATGAATAAGATGGTTGTGGAGCTAGCTGGTATGGGTAGGATGAGGCATTATTCACAGCAGGATAGTATGGAGAGTAACCTTGGGATGGATAGGGTTGATAACCCCTGAATTGTTGTCTATCAAAGCTCACAGCTTGAGCTTCAGCTTCTTTCTTTTCTGATGCCTTCTTGGTTTCTCCTCCTTTCAACTTACCATTTTTTATGACACTTTCAATAATTTCTCCAGAGATCACCATGTCGGCAAAATTCTTTGTTGCATTCCCTATCATCTTTTCATAATAAGGAGGCTTTAAAGTGCTGACAAATAACACTGTAGTTTCTTTCTCGGTCAGAGAAGGTTGTACCTGAGAAGCAATATCCCTCCATCGTTGGGCATACTCTTTAAAGGATTCATTTGCCTTTTTCTCCAGATTCTGCAAAGATAAACGATCTGGGGCCAAATCGATGATATGTCGATATTGACTGATAAAGTCATGTGCCATATCGCTCCAAGAGCGAATGCGAGTTCTGTCTAGCTGAACATACCATCTGGTCGCAGAGCCAGTAAGACTATCCTGGAAAACATGTATCAAGAGTTTTTCATCATGTGCATGAGCTGCCATCTTCCTGCAATACATGGTGATGTGGGTTTTGGGGCACTTTGTACCGTCATATTTTTCAAATTTCGGTACTTTAAACTTATGGGGGATAACCACATCAGGGACTAGGCAGAGCCCAGCAGCATCTACTGACCCGTAAAAGCTAAATCCTTCCACAGCCCGTAGCCTCTGCTCTAGCATGCTAATTTTGGAGCTTTCCTGAACTTCCACTCTTATCTTCTCTTTTTCCTTCTTCTTTAAGTCATCTAGGTCAGGAATTGGTTCTGTTGCTTTTTCAATGAAGACAGGATTTATATAGCTATTATACTGCCCTGGGTTGAAAGCTGATGGCATTCCAGGATATGTTGGATATGCGAAGTGTTGTGGCGGGACCTCTTGAGCAGACTGGGCCTGAGGTGGGCCAAAACTTGGAGGGTACAAAGGGTCAGCCACTTCTTGTAATGGGGGAACTTGCTGGCTTGTATTTTCTGCAACTCCTTTTCCTTTATTCATGTTATTAAGAGCCTCCAGAATCTTGCTTAGTTCACTTTCAATCTTCTCCTGAGCTTTTTCTAGCTTTTCAAATCTATGAGAACTTTTTTCCTCCATTTGCCTTGCTCTAGATCTTGTGTTGTATGGATGAGCAGGGTTTTCGCTAGATGGAGCTATTCTGGGACCTTGAGTACCATACTTATGATTAGGAATGTTATGCTGTGCCTTATGTATGATGCTTTGATACACAAATGAAATGTACATTTTTCTGAATGAAATCTAGTATGAAATGAATGCAAATGATTGTGTTAAAACATGATCATGAAAATAATGCAGATGCATACAATCAGACAAACAACATAATTAGTTCCATGGATGAAATGAAAGTGATGCTGATGCATAATGTTACATATGATAATGATGCACAAAGTTAAACAATCAAAATGATTAGATAAACACCCTTTTTGTGTCCTAATTTCAGGGTATATCTATCATTGGGTAGAAAGGGCTCTATCCTAAGTTTAGGCACTCTTAAGGTTCACTATATGTGGTTTAAGGTCAAAGTCTAAAGGTCCTCAAATTGTTCCTTACATCCTTGTCCATCACAGACTAGTAATGCATCCTAATCCTCACCCATTACAGGTTACAAGCAGAAAAGGTTCAATTTGAGTGGGAGTATTTCGCTAGCCACTGCGGAGGCATTAGACCTCACGAAAGCAATAGGTACTTTACTCCCTCCTAGAGGGACGGAGCTCGGGTGTAGAGCTCATGTTATGCACATGCACATGAATGACATAATTAACAAAGTAAATAAACATGAATGAATAATAATACATATATACAAAAAGGTTCAATTTTATTAGGCGTTTGGATAACACAGATTATTTGCTGGCCTGACTCTCAACTTCCCCAGTGGAGTTGCCAAGCTGTCATAACGTCTAGATCCGGGGATCTATCGCTAGACATTGACTTTTAGGGAGTCGCCACCAATCTTTTTTATCTAGGTGCGATTGGCCACCTAAAGAATCTGTCCTTTCAGGGAACACCTAAGTTTAAGGGTCCCTAAAAGAATAGGTTCAGGTCTACTAACCAGAACAGGGTTCGGGAGTTCGGTTACGTGTGAGGAAGGTTATAGCACCCTCACAACGCCCATCAAAAGATGGTACCAGCTTAAATTTGTGTTATCCAATGAGCCTTAAAATTTTACCCAGTAATTAATTATTGGAAATTATTCTCAATTGACTCTAATACTTTTAGCAGAAAATTGAGAAAATCCCCTCACCTCAGGAGTATGCAAGAAAACTACTGTTTCACTTGCAGAGGCTCCATCGTCGGATTATTTAACATTAAGGAAAATTCAAAAAGAAGAAAAAAAATGATTGCTTTTTGTGCAGGGAAAATTGATACTTTCAACTTTTCCCCAAAAAATATTTTTTTTTAGAAATTTTAATTTTCAAGGAAAATTGATACTTTCAACTTTTCCTCAAAAACCCCTTTTTTGAAAATTTATTTTTTAAGGAAAATTGATACTTTCAACTTTTTCCCAAAAATATTTTTTTTAAAATCTTTTTATCTTCAAGGGTTATTTAAAAGATGCTCAACAAATCAAAATTTCCTGTGAAACAGTTTAAACTTACTTGGTATCCAACATGAGAACAAATGAACAACTTCTTGCACCACCTTTGCTTACGAGATGGTGATGGAATTAAGTGCATCGATTCTTGGCCCTTTAAGACACTGATACATGTATGATGTTTCAACAAAGTCAACCATCTCCTTCTCAACAGCAAACCTAGTCACTTCAACCACTAGGCAAGGCGTAACATGGACAGTCTCCAGAAAACAAAGCTGTATCCCCAAATGGGCCAAGGCATCCCAACAGGAAGTGAAGTTTTGTTGCCGTATCTAAATCCCTTAACAAATGAATCAACATCCCCAATACTGGCCAGGAAGAGAGCAACAAAGCAATTGCGAATTTGCTCAACTTGTTCAAGTGTATGCTGATTCAGATCAAAGATTGATATCATCATTCCAGCAACAAATGAACCCAGCTCATCACCAAGCAACAAGCAAGCAAAAATGCTATGGATGTCAACTGATAGAACTCCTTAGTCAACGATTTAGTCGTGGATAGTACTCCCTGAAGGACACCAGAACTGCCACCTAGAACTGAAGTAAAGCAACCAGCAAACCCACAGCACAGTCCTCCACATAACTGCAAAAAGCATATAGCGAAATTGTTATACCAAACGAACACGTGAAGAGAAAATTTTGAAGAAAACCTCCAAGGACAGCAACTGTTCGAACAACACGAAGCTTTGTTGTTGAAAACTCCAAGCTTGATGCGTGAATCCTTGGCTGCATATTTTGGTGTAATTGATTGGGCTGCAGCTGAGTAGGCTGTAATTGCATCTGTGACATCAGTTGCTGCCTTTCGCATCATCCAATCTGTGCTCCCAAGGCGTTCATGGATGCTTTGCCGCAAGGATTCCAAGCTCTGAGGTGCAATTGCTCCCACCTGTGACAAACTCGCCACTACCGACGAAAGGGAAGCCTTAGCCATAAAATTCTGATTATTCAACAGCTTGCAGATCCTTGGACACAGCTTCTGAAAAGCAGCCAAAGGAGGATCAGTTGCACATTCCACCATCTAAGCCATACACGTTGCTCGACGTAACAAAGTGGAGTGCCTTTTCCATCGTGTTCTCCAAAACAGGTTCTACAGGTGATCTTCCACCTCCTCTTTCGAAGCAAAGCCTTCTTTCATGGACTGTCGCCATGGCTGCTGAGTCCGAGACCGAGACAGCTACGATTGGGCTCAGCTTGCGCCTGTGCCAGCTTTTGTTGCTCAACAGACCTGCTCATGCGCTCAAGCAACTGAGCAGCCTTCCGCTTGCCCCTATCTGTATCATTTTGTGCCAAGTCCACCAATGGACTCGTCGCTCCTAGTTCCTGGGCCTCTGCTAAATGTTGTTGGTCTCCAGCACAAAGGTGAACCAAAACTGCAGCTGTATTCTCTCTATTCCTGCTGCCCAGTCTTCTATTCGGTTCTTCCTTTTTTTTTTTATACCAGCAGCCTCACGTTCCCTTGCCTGCTACCAAGTTTTTCTCTCCCTGCATCCTCTTATTTATTCATATTATCGAGTAGGATTTTTGGTTTGCTGATCAGTCTCGTTCACATTCGCTGCAGGTTACGGTGGATCCTGATGCGCCCAGCCCAAGTGACCCAAACCTGAGGGAATACTTGCCTTGGTGAGTTGCATGTCACTCTGTCTTTCTCTCTCCGGCTCCTTCATCTCCATTCCTTTGCATGCTGTGTGTGTCTCTATCTGTTGCATACTCAAACGGGTACGCAAAAAGAAGCAGACAGTGAGGCGAACAGCCTAGCAAGCACTCCAAATGCTGAGTTTTGGTACTTGCGGTTGTTTGCTTTGTTTCCTCATCTTTCTCCCTGGGCATTAGACACACTGAATGGAGTTCGAGTGCTCCCAAATGCTGGACTTCCAGTTGAACCAAAGGCAGGGGTGCTTGTGGAACCAAAGGCAGGGTCAAGAAAGGGAAGGTTTCCCACAGAGGGGAAGCCTCGAAGGCTTGGTGTCGATGGGGGCTTCCCCTTTTGTTTGGCTTCTGTTTTTTTCCTCCCCCTTCAGCTTGTATATTCACTGTTGATATATAGACCCATGCTGATAGAGTTTCAATTCAATTCCAATTAGTCATCCAAGGCTAAAGATTAGCCACTAATCATGCTTTCTGATCATCATCCAACTTAATCTCAATCTTTCTTTTTTTCAAAAAAAAAAAATCAGATAATAAAAAAATGATAAATATGAAATAAAAAAAATCTAAAATAAAATTGAATAAAAATCTCTGCAATTGAACTTGGATTAGTCTCAATTGACAAAGAATCCCGGACAAAATGGGGTGTCTACAACAGGTTTATATAGAAGTTCATGCTCAATCAATTCTCCTTAAATCCATGATTTTGTTTGATTTTCGTTTTAATGAGAATTGATTTTGAAATCAAATCCCAAAATTCTCTCCCTATCATTTTGATGTGAATTGATTATGGAATTAAATCCCGACAATCTCTCTACATCAAATACCAATTGATTTTAGAATTAAATTCCAAAAATCTCTCAACTACGATTAAACTCTGAAAAAAATATTCCTAGACAAAACGGGGTGTCTACAAATGATCAAAGTTCAAAATTTGACAATTTTAAATATGAATTCTTTGTATCATCTTACATTATACATGCACATGTAATAATACACACAAAGCAAGTAATAAAAAGCTAAAAACTATCTTATAAAATGTGGAAATTAGAGTGGGGAATTGGGGGTTAGATAATAGGAAGCCTTAAAAAATATGAATTATTACCAAATTACAGTAGCATCATCTTAATAAAATAATTTTGTAAGAAACCTTTATGAAGTAAGAGAGGGTCTAAATTTATAATTGAAAAATGAATTAGCTAATAATAGGATAGACAAATAATTTAAAAGATTAAAATTAGTAATTTCATAATCAAATAAATGATTTTTTAAAAAATTAATGTAAAACTATGTTTTTTAAACCAACACAATGCATAAATGACATCACAAATTAATCTTCATATATGTCTTGCAAACATTTTAATAAAATTACAAAAAACAATTTTAAGTATTTCCAAAAGTAAAATCCAGATATATATCATATTGCTAAACATGCTATTTCAACTTTTGATAATTGAAGTTACCTTCATAAATGAAATCTCACTTGAAATCCTGCCACTAATTAACTCACTTTGATATTTTAATTCTTATCAGTGTGTAACTATTTTTTACCTGCTGAGACCAGCATCGGTATATACTTCAATCTTTCTGTCAAACATCTTCAATTTTATCAAAACCATTTTCTTCTATGCTTACATATGCGAGTGCAAACACATTTGCGTGTGTGTAAAAATAAAAGGAATTAAGCGTTTAAAGTAGATTCATATATACACTATCTGCTTTCCTCCCAAATATGTTTGCTTTCAAGTTTCCTCAAACCGTTTGTCATATTTTTAGGTATTAAAAATATTAACATATAATTTATAATAGTGCGATCAACGTGGTCATGGTATTTGATACACATAATATAACTTGTAAGCATACAAAATTACACACAGATTCGCATAAAACAGGGGGTTTTATTTTATTTTAATTTTATCATGTTTTTGAGAAAACATGAAAGAAAAAGACCCAAAGATATATATTTATTTTTCATCAGTCATAAGCACCCCCCATACTTAGGCTGAAAGTTGATCCATCAGCACTTAAACGGAACCGCTGAAACCTTTATTGTAAACATATTCAATAAGGGAATCCAACTCATCATTGGTGCAGTCGATCAAATTGTCCTTATTTTTATCAGCAACGTCCATGGCCTCTTCGACTTGCTTGTTTGGCGTGAGTGCACCTAGATGTTGAAAAGCATCCTTGAGCTGGTCCCTGGTGAGGCTGCCCTGCTTAGAGTAAGATCGAAACACTTGTTCCAATTTGTTTTTCTGATCCTTGTTATCCTTTGTGGCTTGCATTGTGGATTTTGAGGTTTGTGACCGGGTGATATTAGAGAGAAGGCTTGCCTAGCTTGGTTTGGTTTTCTTTTCCAATGCTACTTGTTTATATAGACCCAAAACTCTGAATACGATTCTGTTTAAGTGTTGGGGAATAAAACATTTTTTGGTGGTGGGTTTAAAAAATTGATTTCCATCTTTTTTATCAATAAAATTAATAAATCAATCAACAAATTTTATAATGAATACTTAAAAAAAAAATTCCAAGAGGATTGGTACGAATAAAAATATTAATGTTAATTTCTTCTTTTCTTCTGGCTTCAAATTAACTACAGATTGGAAAAAGCTAAACGGCAGCCTCCACTATCTTGTGTCCATTTTCTATTGTTTCATTTGTTTTAGCCCTCAATTTGCAGTTTTTAGGTTTTTCTTTTTTGGTTCCCTGATTAAATGATGCATTTTGGTCCATTTGGTTTTAATGAATTTCAGAATTTGGTAGATCTCGTGAAAGGAGTTCTAGGAAGTACTTTGATGAGCATGCTTGTAAATTGTGATAATTATTGTGTATGAATGTTAAGTTATCCAAAAATAAATAAGTTTAGCATTACGACTGTCTTTCTTTTTTTGTTTGCCATAAATGATTCTGGAGCAAAGCAAACTACTGTTAAACTAATTATTTGCATTGTACCACTTCCAGGAATCATGGCCTTAGTGGGTTAAAATCGTATACATGTTTCTCTCTCATATGTTCTTAATCTGGGTAGGATAGAATGAAGTTTGGGCTATTTCAATTCCTTTGCACCTTTTTTCCCTTGTACTGTAATATTTTCTCAACCACCCTTTTGCAAGGGGAAAGCTGTAATATATTATATATATATATATATATATATATATATATTTTTAAATTAGATAATTTTGTAAAAAAATTATATTGATGGAAGTGTGTACATGGTAGTCAGATTTTATTTTTTCATTTCTTCATTTTTTATAAAGCTTTATTTTTAAAAAGTTCCTAATAAAAATTTTTACAAGAATAAATCATCATTATTAACATTGCATGACAATTCAATTTTTTTTCCTTTTTATTTGTTTTGATTTTCATTTTCATTTTTTCATTTTTAGTTTTTTTTCTCCCTTTATTTTTTACTAGATCAATTGTTTCAGTGAAAAAAACTCATCGGATGTGCCCACATGACATCCTATTTTATTTTTTGATTCTTTTTTTTTAATTAGACAAATAATACAGTAAAAAAATCAGTATATAAATTTTATAAGATAAAAATCAATTGAAGTATAGACAACAAAATATCTTGTATCCGATATGTTTTGATTCCTATGGATCAATCGGTGTGCTTTTTCTTTTTTTTTAATTTAGGATTGGAAACCTTAAAAAATATGAATTATTACCAAATTACAATAGTATCATCTACTAAAATAATTTTGTAAGAAACCTTATGAAGTAAGAAACGGAAAACTTATAATTGAAAAATGAATTAATTAATAGTAGGATAGAAAAATAATTTAAAAGATTACAATTAGTAATTTCATAATCAAATAAATGAATTTTTTTTAAATTAATGTAAAGCTATGTTTTCTAAACCAAAGAAATGCACAAATGACACTACAAATTGATCCTTCATATATGCCTCACAAACATTTTAATAAAATTACAAAAAAAAATTTAACTATTTCCAAAAATAAAATCTTGATATATATAATTTTGCTAAATAAGGTATTTAAACTTTTGATAAATGAAATCTTACTTGAAATCCTGCAATTAATTAACTAATTTTGATAGTTTAGTTTTCATTAAAGTGTAATTTTCTTTTGCTTGCTAAGACCAACATCTATATGTACTTTAATTTTTTTGTCAAATAGCTATAGTTTTATCAAAATCATTTTCATCTATACTTACATATAAGCACGTGCAAAAACAAATGCATAAATGTGTGTAAAATTAAAAAGAATTAAGCATTTAATTAGATTCATATATATAGATATATATATATATATACATACACATACACACACTATCTGTATTCCTCATAAATAGGTTGATTTTCAAGTTTTCTCGAAACCTTTTATCATGTTTTTAAGTAATAAAAATATTAGTGTATGGTTCATAATAGTACGATAACATGTTCATGGTATTTGATACACACAATATAACTTGCAAGCATGTAAAATTACACAGATTTGAATAAAAACAGGGGGTTTTATTTTATTTTAATTTTAGCATGTTTTTGAGATAACATGAAGGAAAAAGACCCAAAGCTATATATTTATTTTCATCAGTCATAAGCATCCCCCATACTTAGGCTGAAAGTTGATCCATCAGCACTCAAACGGAACTGCTGAAGCCTTTATTGTAAGCATATTCAATAAGGGAATCCAACTCATCATTGGTGCAGTCGATCAAATTGTCCTTATTTTTATCAGCAACGTCCATGGCCTCTTCGACTTGCTTGTTTGGCGTGAGTGCACCTAGATGTTGAAAAGCATCCTTGAGCTGGTCCCTGGTGAGGCTGCCCTGCTTAGAGTAAGATCGAAACACCTGTTCCAATTTGTTTTTCTGATCCTTGTTATCCTTTGTGGCTTGCATTGTGGATTTTGAGGTTATGACAGGGTGATATTAGAGAGAAGGCTTGCCTAGCTTGGTTTGGTTTTCTTTTTCCAACGCAATTCGTTTATATAGACCCAAAACTTTGAATACGATTCTGTTGAAGTATAGGGGTATAAAACATTATTTGGTGGTGGGTTTTAATAATTGATTTCCGTCCTCTTTATCAATAAAAGTATTAAATCAATCAATAAATTTTTGTAATGAACACTTCAACCATGAGGATTGGTACGAATAAAAATATTAATGTTAATTTCTTCTTTTCTTCTGGCTTCAAATTAACCACAGATTGAAAAATGCTAAATAGCAGCCTCCACTATCTTGTGTTGTAGTGATGATACAAGCCTCCACTATCTTGTGTCCATTTTCTATTGTTTCATTTGTTTTAGCCCTCAATTTGCAGTTTAGTTTTTAGTTTTTTTTTTTTTTGTGGTTGCCTGATTAAATGATACATTTTGGTTTTAATGAATTTCCAGAATTTGGTAGAGCTCGTGAAAGGAGTTCTAGAAAGCACTTTGATGAGCATGCTTGAAATTTGTGATAATTATTGTGAATGAATGTTAAGTTATCAAAAAATAAATAAGTTTAGTTTTAGGACTTTCTTTCTTTTATTGTTTGCTATGAGCAAACTACTGTTAAACTAATTATTTGCATTGTACCACTTCCAGGAATCGTGGCTTTAGTGGGTTAAAACTGTGTCCATGTTTCTCTCTCGTATGCTCTTAATCTGGGTAGGATAGAACTAAGTTTGGGCTATTTCAATTCCTTCGCACCTTTTTTCCCCTGTACTGTAATATTTTCTCAACCGCCCTTTTCAAGGGGAAAGCTGTAATATATATTTTTTATATTTTTTCTTTTTTTTAAATTGGATAATTTTGTAAAAAAAATTATATTGATGGAAGTGTCTACATGGCATTCAGATTTAATTTTTTGAATCCTTTATTTTTTTATAAATCTTTATCTTTAACAAGTTCATAATAAAAATTTTTACAAGAATAGATCATCATTGCTAATATTGTGTGACAATTTAATTTTTTTTTGTTTTCATTTTCGTTTTATTTTTTTTTTTTGGTTTTTTTTCTCCCTTTATTTTTTATTAGATCAATTGTTTCAGCAAAAAAAAAAAAAAACCCAATGGATATGCCCATGTGCCATCTTATTTCATTTTTTGCCTTTCATTATTTTTGTAATTAGATAAATATTACAATAAAAAAATCAGTATATAAATTTTTTAAGATAAAAATCCATTGAGGTATAGACCACAAAATATCTTGTATCCTATATGTTTCGTTTCCTGTGAATCCAATCGGTGTGCTTTTTTTTAAAAAAAAAATTTAGGATCAGAAGCCTTAAAAAATATGAATTATTACCCAATTATAATAGCATCATCTACTAAAATAATTTTGTAAGAAACCTTTATGAAATAAGAAACGGAAAACTTATAATTGAAAAATGAATTAATTAATAGTAGGATAGAAAAATAATTTAAAAAATTACAATTAGTAATTTCATAATCAAATAAATGATTTTTTTTAAAATTAATGTATAACTATGTTTTCTAAACCAAAGCAATACACAAATGACCCACAAATTAATCCTTTCTATATACCTCGCAAACATTTTAATAAAATTACAAAAAAATTTTAACTATTTCCAAAAATAAAATCTTGATATTTATAATTTTGCTAAACAAGTTATTTAAACTTTTGATAATTGAAGTTATCTTTATAAATGAAATCCCACTTGAAATCTTGCAACTAATTAACCCATTTTGGTATTTCAATTCTCATCCAGATATATCTTTCTTTTGCTGCTGAGACCAGCAACAATATGTACTTTAATTTTTTTTGTCAAATAGCCTTAATTTTATAAAAATTATTTTGTCTATACTTATATATATGCACGTGCAAAAACATATGCATAAGTGTGTGTAAAAATAAAAAGAATTAAGCATTTAAATTAGATTGATATATATATATACACACTATCTGCTTTCCTTCGAAAAGGTTGACTTTCGAATTTCTTCAAACCTTTTATCATGTTTTTAAGTAATAAAAATATTAGTGTATAGTTTATAATAGTTTGATCAACGTGTTCATGATATTTGATACACACAATAAACTTGCAAGTATGTAAAATAACACCAGATTTAAATAAAATAGGGGTTTTAAATTTTTATTTTAATTTTATCATCCTTTTGAGACAACATGAAAGAAAAAGACCCAAAAGATATATAATTTATTTTTCGTCAGTCATAGCGTCCCCCAATAACTTTAGGCTGAAAGTTGATCCACCAGCACTCAAACAGAACCACTTGAAGCCTTTATTGTAAGCATATTCAATAAAGGAATCCAACTCATCATTGGTGCAGTCGATCAAATTGTCCTTATTTTTATCAGCAACGTCCATGGCCTCTTCGACTTGCTTGTTTGGCGTGAGTGCACCTAGTTATTGAAAAGCATCCTTGAGCTGGTCCCTGGTGAGGTTGCCCTGCTTAGTGTTGGGGAACACCACAGCTCTGGTATCATTTGTTGGGCTAAAAGCCTCCAATCTAATCACACCAGCAGAAGCAAATCAAACAATAAATCAAACACACAAGAGACAACAATTTAACGTGGTTCGATCAACTACCTATATCCACGGATGAGAAATAAGATCCACTAGTTGTAGAGAATTACAAACATACATCAAATCATCAACCTCACTCAACAATCAATACTCATAAGACACTCTCAATCTCCTCTAGTCTTATAGAGTATTCTCAACCCAAACAAACACAAACCCAAACCTTTATGCACTCTTTCAACATAACCAAACACATACGCATATGCTCCCATACATCATACCTATGTGGACCCTCTCAGTCTCCTCTAATCCACTCACAAACAAACATACACACCCATAAGACGTAGAGTCCCAATACTCTTATGAGGTGTCTATCCTACAAAACCCTACAACTCTCTTACATCTTTTTTCTCATACCTAACCCTGTAGAGACTTCACCTATTTATAACCATACAAACTTGCCCATTAAGAATCCCTCTCCTCTTAGAATTCTTCTCCTGTAAGTCAAACATGCCTATTAAGAATCCCTTTCCTTTTAGAATTCTTCTCTTGCAAGTCAAACTTACCTATTAAGAATCCTCTTTCTCTTGGAATTCTTCTTTTGCAAGTCTTCTTGTCCATCAAGCAATATCTGACAAATCTCAAACAAATCTCTAACAAATCTCAAAGAAATCTCTTATGGGATTTGAGTCAATATTCCTAACAATCTCCCCCTTGACTCAAATTCCATCAATCATCTGTCTTCATGCTAGACATGCTTGGCTCCACCTGCAATGGAAGTCTTACAATCATCTTCTCTTTTCTTGTGTCTCACGCTTTATACAAACCAATCTTCAATCTTCAAAACTCGAACTCGAACTCTTCTCTTGAATTGAGCTCCTCTAAATTTATTTCTTTTCATGTCTTAAACCAAGCTTTTCCCATATCTCAAACTGTCAACTATTCTCATGTCTCGAACTATCGACTCTTTCCACATCTTGAATCTTCAACTCTTCTCACGTTTCGAACCTTCAGCTTTGATACCACTTGTTGGGGAACACCACAGCTCTGATACCATTTGTTGGGCTAAAAGCCTCCAATCCAATCACACCAGCGGAAGTAAATCAAACAATAAATCAAACACATAAGAGACAACAATTTAACGTGGTTCAGTCCAACTACCTACATCCACGGATGAGAAACAAGATCGACTAGTTGTAGAGAATTACAAACATACATCAAATCATCAATCTCACTCAACAATCAATACTCATAAGACACTCTCAATCTCTACTAGTCCTATAGAGTATTCTCAACCCAAACAAACACAAACCTAAGCCCTTATACACTCTTTCAACATAACCAAACACATACCCATATGCTTCCATACATCATACCTATGTGGACCCTCTCAGTCTCCTCTAATCCACTCACAAACAAACATACGCACCCATAAGACGTAGAGTCCCAATACTCCTATAGGGTGTCTATCCTACAAAACCCTACAACTCTCTTACATCTTTTTTCTCATACCTAACCCTGTAAAGAGTTCACCTATTTATAACCATACAAACTTGCCCATTAAGAATCCCTCTCCTCTTAGAATTCTTCTCCTGTAAGTCAAACATGCCTATTAAGAATCCCTTTCCTTTTAGAATTCTTCTCTTGCAAGTTAAACTTACCTATTAAGAATCTTCTTTCTCTTGGAATTATTCTTTTGCAAGTCTTCTTGTCCATCAAGCAATATCTGACAAATCTCAAACAAATCTCTAACAAATCTCAAACAAATCTCTTATGAGATTTGAGTCAATATTCTTAACAATCTGCACATTGACTCAAATTCCATCAATCATCTGTCTTCATGCTAGACATGCTTGGCTGCACCTACAATAGAAGTCTTACAATCATTTTCTCTTCTCTTGTGTCTTTACGCTTCATACAAATAAATCTTCAATCTTTAAAACTCGAACTCGAACTCTTCTCTTGAATTAAGCTCCTCTAAATTTATTTCTTTTCATGTCTTAAACCAAGCTTTTCCCATATCTCAAACTGTTAACTATTCCCATGTCTCGAACTATCGGCTCTTTCCACATCTTGAATCTTTAACTCTTCTCACGTTTCGAACCTTCAGCTCTGATACCACTTGTTGGGGAACACCACAGCTCTGATACCATTTGTTGGGCTAAAAGCCTCCAATCCAATCACACCAACGAAAGCAAATCAAACAATAAATCAAACACACAAGAGACAATAATTTAACGTGATTCGATCAAACTACCTACATCCACGGATGAGAAACAAGATCCACTAGTTGTAGAGAATTACAAATATACATCAAATCATTAACCTCACTAAACAATCAATACTCATAAGACACTCTCAATCTCCTCTAGTCCTATAGAGTATTCTCAACCCAAACAAACACAAACCCAAACCCTTGTGCACTCTTTCAATATAACTAAACACATACCCATATGCTCCGATACATCATACTTATGTGGACCCTCTCAGTCTCCTCTAGTTCACTCACAAACAAACATACACACCCATAAGACGTAGAGTCCCAATACTCTTATGGGGTGTCTATCCCATAAAATCCTACAACTCTCTTACATCTTTTTTCTCATACCTAACCCTGTAGAGACTTCACCTATTTAAAATCATACAAACTTGCCCATTAAGAATCCCTCTTCTCTTAAAATTCTTCTCCTGTAAGTCAAACATGCCTATTAAGAATCCATTTCCTTTTAGAATTCTTCTCTTGCAAGTCAAACTTACCTATTAAGAATCCTCTTTCTCTTGAAATTCTTTTTTTGCAAGTCTTCTTGTCCATCAAGCAATATCTGACAAATCTCAAACAAATCTCAAACAAATCTCTTATGAGATTTGAGTCAATATTCCCAACACTTAGAGTAAGATCAAAACACTTGTTCCAATTTGTTTTTATGATCCTTGTTATCCTTTGTGGCTTGCAATATGGATTTCGAGGTTTATGACTGGGTGATATTAGAGAGAATGCTTGTCTAGCTTGGTTTGGTTTTTTTTTCCAACGTAATTTGTTTATATAAACCCAAAACTCGATTTGTATTCCGTTGAAGTGTAGGGGAATAAAATCTTTTTTTGTGTTGGTTTTTAAAATTTGATTTCGATTGAAAGGAAACGATATAATTGTATGACAATTTCTTCATTTGAATTTTTTTTAAGTATCCATTTTATTAATAAAATTAATATATCAATCAATAAATTTTTATAATGAATACACATAAGCAAATATTCCAAGAGGATTGGTACGAATAAGAATATTAATGTTGGCTTGAAATTAACCACAGATTGGAAAATGCTAAGCGTAGTGATAGCGGCCTCCCTTTCTTATGTCCTAGTGATGATAGCAGCCTCCACTATCTTGTATCCATTTTCTATTGTTTCTTTTGATTTTGCAGGTGAAAAGGCTAGACAATGAAGTCAGGAGTAAGGAATCTAAACTCTCACCCTATCCAAATTTGAGCTGTTTCTACATGAAAAAGTTTGAAAAGAATCGTCTTGTTGCTCCTGGTTGGACAGAGCTTGATCATACACATTGATTTTCTAAAAACTTATAATTTGATGAAAGTGTCTTGTCTGTAGGATAATTTGATATTATTGGTTAAAAATATTGTTATAACATATAGATTTATGGACCCATTATAGACATAAACTTTAAGAGTCGTTACTATTTTTTTTTTGTTTAGGTGCAATTAACCATTTAACTGAATCTATCTTATTTAAAGAGTATATCTAAGATAGACTTAGGCATTTTTAAATAGTAGATTCTAAAATCAATGAAATCAGATTTAAGGTTCAAGAGTGCAATTATGCATGAAGAAGTTTATAGCACCCTTACAGTGCCTATCCAAAAAATGGTATCAGTTTAATTTCAAATTATCTAAACCTTGAAATATTCTTTAATTATACCCAGTAATTTAATTATTAAAAATTAATCCTAAAATTACTCTAATAGTTTAGTAGCAATGTAAGATAATTTTCTTACCTTAAGAGTATTCATAGAGACAATGTCTCACTCTAAAGAGACTCCGTTGTTGAATTTATTAATATATTTTATGTAAAAAATAATTAGTAAAATCCTCCAATAGTTTGGTAAGATTTTACTTTGGTGCAAATCTCCCAATAGTTTGGTGAGATTTTATATGAAAATCATTTATAAAATTTTGTTTTGATGTAGAATTCTAAATAGTTTAGTGAGATTTTATTTGAAAATTATTTATAAAACTTTACTTTGAGAAAATTCATTAAATCTTCTAATTTGGTAAGATTTAATTCAAGATTTTTATCCTCTAATAATTAGTAAGATTAAAAGTATATTATTTTATTTTATTTTAAAAATTCATTAAATCCTCCAATAGTTTGGTAAGACTTAATTCAAGATTTAAATATTTCAATAGTTTGGTAGGATTGAAAATTTATTATTAAAGAAATTACATTATGAAATTTGTCATAACGTCTAGATCCGAAGATCTATCGCTAGACATTGACTTAAGAAGTTGTCACCAATCTTTTTTATCTAGGTGTGATTGGCCACCTAAGGAATATATCCTTTCAGGGAACATCTAAGTTTAAAAGTCCCTAAAAAAATAGGTTCAGGTCTACTAACCAGAACAGGGTTTGGGAGTTCGATTACGTGTGAGGAAGGTTATAGCACCCTCACAACGCCCATCGAAAGATGGTATCAGCTTAATTTTATGTTATACAATAAGCTTTAAAAATTTACCAAGTAATTAATTATTTAAAATTATTCTCAATTGACTTTAATACTTTTAGCAGAAAATTGAAAAAATTCCCTCACCTTAAGAGTATGCAAAAAAACTACTGTTTCACTTACAGAGGCTCTATCGTCAGATTATTTAACATTAAAAAAATTCAAGAAAATAAAAAAAAAATGATTGCTTTAGATATAAACTCTTTTCTCTTCAAGAATTCATTGCTTTTATACAAGGAAAATTGATATTTTCAACTTTTCCTCAAAAATATTTTTTAGAAAGCTTATTTTCAAGGAAAATTGATACTTTCAACTTTTCATCAAAAATATTTTTTAGAAAGCTTATTTTCAAGGAAAATTGATACTTTCAACTTTTTCCCAAAAATATTTTTTAGAAAAACTTATTTTCAAGAAAAATTGATACTTTCAACTTTTCCCAAAAATATTTTTTAGAAAGCTTATTTTCAAGGAAATTTGATACTTTCAACTTTTCCTCAAAAGAATTTTTTTTTGAATTTTATTTAAAGAAAATAATAAAATAAAATAAAATAAAAATAAAAATAAAGATAAAAATAGAATAAAATAAAATGAGATAAAATAAGAAATACTAAATAATTCTAATCTAATAAATAATAATAATAATAATAAAAATAATAATAAATAAATAATAATAAAATGAGAAAAAAACCTGGGAACGGCTTGGCTCGGCTCAGCTTGAGGAAGAAAAACGGCTCGGAGATGCGGCTCGGCTCAGCTCGACTTTGCACTCGGGTCACACGCAGGTCGCACGCGGTTTGGCGCTCGGGTCGGGTTGCCCAATTTCAAAACGCGTGGATCCTTTGGGAACAGTAATGCCAAAACGACGTCGTTTTCAACAAGTATAAAAGGCTCATTCTTCTGTTTTTCAATAGACCGATCTTTTCCTCTCTCTCTCTTCCCTTCCTTTCCTCTCCTATCTCTCTAAACAGACGAAGAACTCCGGTTGAATTTCATCAGATTCTGGAAAATGTCATCGAAATCTGGGTTTTTCACCAGAAATTCATCGAAAAGTTGATCGATTTCTGGAAATAGTCGCCAAAAACTGGGTAGCTGACCGAAAAATTCAAACTTGGCCTGAAAATTCACCGAAAAATTTAAACTTGACCGAAAAATTCAATCGGAATCTATAAATTTTTCAGAAATTTTCAGAAAAAAATTTGCCAAAATTCTAAAAAATTTTTGAAATTACTTTGGCCCTTCTGAACGCTTTTTTTTTTCTTTTTGCTCTTTTTCTCAATCAGTCTCTGTGTTTCTGTTCTAGTCTTTATGATTCATGGATCTATTTATAGGGATTGATCAGAAAAGTTTCTGATCAATCCCAACTCCTCCTTGGATTGGGATTCAATCCTTGAATCCAATATAGACTCTGATTGAATCCTAAATCTATGGTAGAATTCCAAATTTCCATCCCAATCCCAGCCGAATAAAAAGAAAAAGAAAATCAAATCAAATAAAAAAATGTTAATAGATAATTTAAAAAAATAATTAGATAAATAAAAATGTTAATAGATAAATAATAATAATAATAAATATATAAATAGATAAGTAATAATAAAAAATATATATTAATAAATAGTAATAATAAATAAATAAATAATAAATAAATACAAAAAATACAAAAATACAAAATACATAATAAAAACAAAATAAAACAAATTGAAATGGGCTTACCCATTTGGACCAGGCCCAATTGATCTGGGCTTGGACCAAATTAGGTGTCTACAGCTGCCCCTCTTTGCATATTTTCTGTGAAACAGAAATTGTGCAAAGATGTAGACACCCATTCAAAACTCCACTCGACCTTTTTTTCTTTTTTGCTTTTTTTCGTTAAAATTTTGATCAAAATTCCTCTAAGCAGAGGCTCAACAACTTTAAAAAACATAAACAAAGCTCCTCTAATCAGAGGCTCAAAGACTTTGAAAATAATAAACAAAGCTCCTTTAATGAGAGGCTCAACGACTTTGAAAATAAATAAACAAAGCTCCTCTAATCAGAGGCTTAACGACTTTTGGGAAGTAAATTGCTCGTCTAATCAGAGGCTCTATGACTTTTGAAAAGTAAATTACTCCTTTAATCAAAGGCTCTACGACTTTGAAAAATAAACAAAGCTCCTCTAATCAGAGGTTCAACAACTTTTGAAAATAAATTGCTCCTCTAAACAGAGGCATGACAACTTTGAAGAATAGATTGCTCCTCTAATCAGAGGTATCACAACTTTGGAAAATAAATTGCTCCTTGACAATCATGTTCAAAGGAGTTGAAAATTGTGTTTGAAGGAATTTCAGGAGATTATGCCCAAAGGTCTTACAAATCAACCCTGATACTGAGAGACATCCTATTTCAAGGATTAGAAACTTACCTGACAAGCTTTTTTCTCAAATTTAAAAATGTTTTTACATCCGTCTTATCTATGTGGGATGTTAGAATACCCCTGCTTCTTGAATTTATGCACTATATTTTCTTGAATGTAGTATATACTATGCAATGCATGTGAAATTCAATGCACGCTATGCAAATGTTGGCTAATTAATTCCTATTTAATTGTGGTACTCAAGTTTCTTAAGCTCTTTTTTTGGGCATCACCCTTTATTCTTCAAAGATCAAATTACGCTGCTCTTCTAAGATCGAGCCAGTATAGCTCTCAATCATCTCTTCCACTCACATTCTTCCTATAAGAAATCTCTTTCCAAATTTAATATCCTTATCAGGAACTGAACATCTCAATTCTACTTTTATCACTCTTGACTTCTTCAATGCAATGTAAAAATCTTTCATGCCATTATTCATTTATCAATCATTATTTCAAACTCAACAAGTAAGAATGCATTTGCACATTTCTTCGATTGTAGAGTATTAAGAAGAAAAGAATAAGAATGGTTGAAAAACTATCAACAAAAAAGGCACACAAAAAGTGAAATAGAATGTTTTTTTTATTAGCAAAATGCTGGCAAACTTTGTCCAAGGAAGAATTACAAGGATAAGTATAGGGAGACAAAGCCCAAAAATGAACAATAGGACAATCATGATAACACATCTCAAGGTTTTCTGAAAACCCAACCATCTGATGCATTTAACAACTCAGAGCTCCTCCGAATTTGCTAACCTCTACGCCAATAGATTTTTCAAATTTGATGCTATATTCTCCTTATCTAAGCTTCCTTTTTAGGTTTTCAACTTAGATAAACCCCTATGACTCAAACTGCCCTTTTAAGGTTTTTGCCTTGAGTCCTCATTTTTCATTCACTTTTTTTTCTTTTTTTTCATTTTTCATTTTTTTCATTTCATTTTTTCTCTTTTTTTTTTCAAGCATAGTATTTCTTCACAGCATCAAAATTTATAGGATGGGGTAAATCATTTCTATCCATTTCAGTCAGTATTAGTGTTCCACCCAAGAAAGCCTGTTTCACTACATATGACCTTTTCTAATTCAGAGTCCATTTTCCTCTATTATTATGCTGGATTGGAAGGATTCTCTTCAAGACCAACTCTCTTTCTCGAAAGCAATGGGGTCGAATCTTTTTTGTCATGAGCCCTCATCATTCTTTTTTGATATAACTGACCATGGCACAATGTAGTCAATCTCTTTTTTTCTATGAAATTTAACTGTTCATAGCGTTCTCAAATCCATTCAGCTTTTTTCAACTCAACTTTTTTTAGAACCCTTTAAGGATGGGATCTCCACTTCCACTAGTAGTACAGCTTCCATCCTATAAACCAAAAAAAATGAAGTTGTCCTAATAGAGGTATGCACTGATGTTTGATATGCATGCAGTGCAAATGATAACTTCTCATGCCAATCTTTATAAGTCTCAGTCATCTTCTCAAAAATTCTTTTTATGTTCTTGTTGGCTGTCTCAACTGCCCTATTCATTTTTGGACAGTATGGTGTCAAGTTATAATGCTTGATCTTGTATTGAGCACATATTTCTTGCATCATCTTACTATTTAGATTCTTGGTATTATCTAAAATAATTCTCTCTGGAAGTCTATATCGACAGATAATCTCTCTCTTTATGAATTTACAAACCACAAATCATGTTACATTTGCATATGATGCTACTTTCACCCATTTTATGAAGTAATCTATTATCACAAAAATAAATTTATGCCCATTAGAAGCCTTTGGGATGATAGGACCAATGACATCCATGTCCCACATTGAGAATGGCCAAGGTGGTGCCATAATATGTAAAATAGATGGCGAAGCATGAATTTTATCAGCATATATCTAGCCTTTATGGCATTTACGAGCATAGTCAATGCAATCACTCTCCATTGTCAACCAGTAGTATTCTGCTCTTATGATCTATCTCGTCATCATATGTCCACTGGCATGTGCCCCACATATTCCATCATGTATCTCTTCAATGATTTTTCTTGCTTCAACCTTACTTACACATCTTAGTAATACTTGATCATGGCTTTTTTTGTACAGAACATCCCCATCTAGGAAAAAACTCATAGCTAATCTTTGGATGACCCTTTTATCATTTTTTATTGCTTGAACTAGGTATTGTTGATCCTTAATATACTATAAGATATCATAATACCAGGGCTTTCCATCCTCCTCTTCTTCTACATTAGAGCAATGAGCTGGCATATCCTTAACATCTAGCCTGATGGGCTAAATGTCAATATTGTCATTAATTCGAATCATTGCGGCTAGAGTAGCTAAGGTATTGATAGTCAGATTCTTTTTTCGAGGTAAATGATCAAACTGGATATCTTTAAATTGTTTTATCAACTCTAAAATATACTTATGATATGGAACGAGTTTTGAATCTCTCGTCTCTCATTCCTCTTTCAACTGATATATAACTAGAGCTAAATCCCCAAACACTTTTAATGCTTTCACTCTTCTATCTATAGCAGCTTGTAGGCCCATGACACATGCCTCATATTTAGTAATGTTATTTGTGCAATTAAAATTTAACCTTGCTATTATAAGACAGTATTGTTCTTTTAGGGAGATCAGAATTGCTCCAATTTCATGTTCCAAGGCATTGGTAGCTCTATCAAAATACATTCTCCAACACTTTTCTCCATGCCTCCCTTTCTCCAATTGGAAAATAGTTATTAGATCTTCATTAGGGAATTCTAACCTCATTGGTTCATATTCTTCAATAGCATGATCTGTGAGGAACTCCGCTATAGCGCCTTCTTTTATTGTCTTTTGGCTTACATATATAATATCATACTCCGAGAGCATTACTTGCCATCTAACAATTCTTTCAAATAAAAAAGGCTTTCGAAGATGTATTTAATTGGATCCAGTTTTACTATAAGCCATATGATATGATAGAGCATATATTGTCTGAGTCTTTTGGCAGTCCACGTTAATGCACAATATATTTTCTCCAATGAGGAATACTTGGATTCATATTCTGTGAACTTTTTACTCAGATAATAAATAGCTCTCTCTTTTTAGTTAGACTCATCTTGTTGCTCCAGCACACATCTCATTAAATTTTCACACACTGTTAAGTATAAAATTAAAGGTTTCCCTGGAATAAGTGGCACCAACACTGGAGGATTTGACAAGTATTGCTTAATTTTATCAAAAGCCACTTGACATTCTTCATTCTATTTTTCAAGATTATTCTTACAGAGAAGCTTAAATATGGGATCATATTTATAAGTAAGTTGAGAGATAAATCGAGAAATATAATTCAATCTTCTCAGAAAACCTCGAACCTCCTTTGGTGTACTCATAGGTGACAAATTTTGAATGACCCGTATCTTGTCTGGATCGACTTCAATTCCTCTTTCACTGACCATAAAACCTAGTAACTTCCCTGACTTTACCTCAAATGTGCACTTGGCTAGGTTTAATTTAAGCTGAAACCTTTTCAATCTCTCAAATAACTTTCTGAGGCTGGTGATATGATCTTCATTCTCACAAGATTTTATAATCATATCGTCTACATACACCTCAATCTCTTTGTGCATCACGTCATGGAAGAGTGTTACCATGACCCTTTGATATGTTACCCCAGCATTTTTTAACCCAAAAGGCATGACTTTGTAACAAAAGGTTCCCCATATGGTCACGAAAGTAATTTTTTTCATATCATCTGCAGCCATTTTTATCTGATTATACCTTGAGAACCCATCCATAAAGGAAAAAATTAAATGCCTAGCCATGTTATCTACCAGTGTGTCGATATACGATAAAAGAAAGTTATCCTTTGGACTAGCCTTATTCAAATCACGATAGTCTGCACACATTCATACCTTTCCATCTTTTTTAAGAACCGGTACTATATTGGCTACCCACTCTAGATACTTAGCCATTTGTAGAAAACCTGCATCAAACTATTTTTTCACCTCTTCTTTGATCTTTAGTAGCATTTCAAGCTTCATTCACCTCAGTTTCTGTTAAACTGGCTTACATTATGATTTTAGAGGCAATCTGTGCTCTACTATCTCCGTGCTTAGTCCTGGCATATTTTGGTAAGACCAAGCAAATACATCCATGAATTCCCTAAGTAGATCTGCCAAATGTTGTTTATCTTCTGATGAAAGTGAAGTGCCAATTTTGACATCTTTCTTATTCTCTTCATTTCTCAGATTCACCAAGTTAACTATCCCTGATGAGGCTCAATTGACTTATTTCTTGTTCAATCAATCTTATTAGGTCCGAAAGCATAACATATTCCTCATAATTCTCTTCATTGTCAAGTTCATCAGTGTTAATTGAATTCTCAAAACTAACCTCTTAATTGTTATCATAATTATCTTCATGTTTATTTAAGGACCTAAAATTGTATGAAATGAGATATGTTGACAAGATTTGTTTGAGAAAATGGCAATAATAAAAACACAAGAAGAAATGAATGAAAATGCATCCTTCTAAATTTTTATTAAAATAATAAAAGATAAATGGCGCAAACAAGAAAGATCATCCTAATGTCTTGGGCAATAGCTATTGGGATGTTACAATTATATTGTATTAATTTCAAAAGTCACAGACACTTCAATGGCACTGCAATTGTTTAGCTCATAATTTGGTGGACCCACCCCTTTTGATTAAGCCCTACTTCATCTTTAATAGCATTAATGGTTAACTGGGCAAAAGCCCTTTCCATGCTTTTTTCTGTATTTGAATACATGAATCCTCCAGGTCTAAAAGTCTCATACAGGTGTGGGATAACCATTAGTCTTACTATTTTTTCTACTGGCCTTCTCTTGATTTCTCATTTTACTATCTCATAGCCTAAGCCTAACCTTTCACTATTGTCTATCACTGTCGGGGGTTCTTTTATTCCTTGCAAGTTCTTGCCCAGCCTTAATCCTGGATACCAGCCCTTATTGATGACTTGGCTTATCACTATCCTTGAAAAAGATTAATTTTTAAGTCCTTCACCTATACAATTAACCAATTCAAAAGATCGATAGGAGCATTCTACTACTTTTTCGATAGCCTTTACATACAGAGCATTCAAGGTTGGGTCACTAGCATGTCTTCCTCCCAACTACCACTACTAATTGACCTTTTACATTAAACTTGATCTTTTAGTGTAAAGTAGAGGGCACAGCACCTGCCATGTGAATCCATGGCCTTTTTAGTAGACAACTGTAGGAGGAAGAGATATCCATCACTTAAAACTTCACATTAAAAGTGTATGGCCCTATTTGCAAGGACATCTCGATATCTCTCAAGACCTCTCTTTTGGTTCTATCAAAAGCTCTCACGATCATCTGACTGTCTTTCATATGAGAGTAGTCAATGGGTAACCTTGCCAAAGTTAACATAGGCATGACGTTGATAGCGGAGCCATTATCAATAAGGACTTTAGCTATGATATGGCTCTTGCACTTGACTGTGATATGCAAAGCCTTGACATTTCTTCTTCCCTCCGAGGAAATTTCATCATCGTTGAATGAAATGTAATTCAATATGACTAGATTTCTAACTAGGTGGTTCACATATTTAACAGATAAATTATGTGCCACATATGCCTGGTTCAATACTTTCAGCAGGGTGTTTCGATGTGGCTTCGAATTTAATAATAGTGATAGTAATGAAATTCGTGTTGGCATTTTATTCAACTGTTCAACAACTGAATACTCACTATGTTTTACCAGCTTCAGGAATTCACAAGCTTTTTTTTCTAACACCAACTTCGGACGATCTTCCTCAGGTTCTACTTCAAGGTTATTTTGTCCTTCTCCTTCATTAGCCTTCTCTCTTCTAGCTTTCTCTAATATTTTTAGAGTGTAACATCTTTCACTTCGGGTAATACCTCTTACACTAGTTATATTGGAAGTGTCAGCTTTAGAGACATCCCCTTCTTACCCCTGAACTACTGTATCGCAGCCATATTTCTAGGGTAAAGCTTTATCATCCTTATATGGGAAAGGAGTCGAAACTTTAAAAGTTATCAGCCTGGGAATGAGTTTATCTATGATTGACTTTGGCTTGTTCCCATAATGGATGGTCACCGACTTTGGAAATAGTTTTATAGGCTTATCAGTTATAGACACTTCAACACTTTCTAAGTCTTCTCTTTTTTCATAGACCTCTATCTAGTATAAATTCAAGAGCTTTTGCACTTTTTAGTGAAACTGCTCACAAGTTTCGATAGAGTGACCCATTGTCCCGCTATGATATTTACAACAAGTGCCAACTATATATATTCCATGATGGCTGTATAGACTCACTGGTTGTATCATGTCAACTTTTCATAAAATATCAAACAGCTGACTAAGAGGCGTTTTAATATCTGCCACTTCTTTCTTAAAATGATGCTCTTGTTCTTCACTTAAAGCATTCATATTATGATTAGGGAAGGGATTGCCACTAAAATTTGGTGTAGTTACCCCTCCTGTATCAAAGCTAATTATTCCATCCTTGATCAATCGTTGCACTTTGTGTTTCAGGACGGTGTGATTTTTGATAGAGTAACCGACAATCCTATAGTGATAGTCACAATGGGCTGTGGGATCATACCACTTAGGGTAAGGTAGCTTGAGGGGCTCTAATTTACTAGGAGCAATCAGATGACTGTTGTAAAACTCATGATATAATTCTGTATAGGTCATTAGGATTAGGTCAAATACAGGTTTTTTGTGAGTAGTTTGTTACTCTCATAAACCACCCATTAGGTTAGCTAGATGAGTTTAGGGTTTTAGGTAGGCTGAATATTAGGACTATATGTGGTATTCTAAGGCCTAAGAGGAGGTTGATATGTTTGGGGATAAGGTGACTGTGTAAATGGTTGGTATGGGTAAGGGGAAGTGTTATTTACAGTAGGGTAATATGGAAGGTATCCTTGTGGTGAGTAGGGCTGATAACCTCCAAATTATCGTCTATTAAAGCTCATAGCTTGAGCTTCAGTCTTTTTCTTCTTTGGGACTCTTTTGCTAGATGCTTCACTTCCTTCCAACTTGCCATTCTTGATGGCATTCTCGATAATTTCTCCTGAAATTACCATATCAGTGAAATTTTTGGTTGCATTCCCTATCATCTTTTCATAATAAAGAGGTTTCAAAGTGCTAACAAACAGCATTGTAATCTCTTTCTCAGTCAGAGGAGGTTGTACTTGAGAAGTTACATCCTTCTATTTCTGAGCGTATTCTTTAAAAGACTCATTTGCCTTTTTCTCCAGGTTCTGTAAAGACAAACGATCAGAAGCCATATCGATAATATGTCGATATTGATTGATGAAGTCATGAGCTATATCACTTTAAAAATGAATGCGGGTTCTATCAGCTGGACATACCACCTGGCAGCAGAGCCTGTAAGGCTATCTTGAAAAATATGCATTAGTAGTTTTTCATTATGGGGCATGGGCTGCCATCTTCCGACAATACATGGTGATATGAGTTTTTGGGCACTTCGTATCATCATATTTCTCAAATTTTGGTACTTTGAACTTTGGTGGAATGACTACATCCGAGACTAAGCATAGCCCAGCAGCATCAACAGAACCATAAAATCCAATTCCTTCTACGGCTTGTAATCTTTATTCAAACATACTAATCTTTAGATCTTCCTGAGACTCTGCCACTTTTGCTTTCTCTTTATTTTTCAAGTCATCTAGATTAGGAACCGGTTCTATTGCCTTTTTAGTAAAGATAGAATTTACATAGCTATGGTAATGCCCTAGATTGGAGGCTGATGGCATTCCAGGATATGTAGGATATGTGAAGTATTGTGGTGAAACCTCTTGTGTAGACTAGGCTTGAGGTGGACCAAAACCTGAAGGATATAAAAGGTCAGCCACTTCTTGTAATGGGGGAACTTGTTGGTTTGTATTTTTTTCTATTCCTTTTCCCTTATTCAGCTTATTGAGAGCATCTAAAATCTTGCTCAACTTATTTTTAATCTTTTCCTGTGCTTTCTCTAGCTTTTCAAATCTGTGAGAGTTTTTCTGCTCCATTTGTCTGACTCTAGCTTTTTTGTTGTATCGATGGACAGGGTTCTCGCTAGATGGAGCTATCCTTGAACCTTGAGTACCATATCTTAGAATTAGTAAATTTGCATGACTATCTCATGGTTACTTTGTTAAGTGTAATGAGTGAGAATGCAATGAATGAGAATGCATGTATGCAAAGAACATTTGCCTTAAAGACGGTATTTAACTAAAAGATTTCATTTATTCCAAAAAACTTTTATTTACATTGAGTTTATCATCCTAAAATTATAACCATAAAATTGTTTGATCTGTTCATATTGGGCCTTGGCTTTTTCGATAAAGTTTAATAGATGCTGCCCATGCTCTCTTACTGGGGTCACCACTTGTTTTAATACCTCTACCTCTTCTACCATCTCTCTTGCCTTGCATACCCCTTTACAAATTTGGGTCGTTAGGTACTCAATATATTTCTATCTTCTTAAGTTCTCTCTTTTACCATACCAGACTTGGTATGATAACTCTCTATGCTCCCTAAGTAATGCAGCAATATGGTCTTCTTGTTCATTCAACTTTTATCTCAGCCTGCTTAGATAACTATTCAGCATGTTATTCTCTATCTATACTTAGGTACTTTCTTCTTCCAATTCAGCATATTCTTGTTTCAATCTTGCATTCTCTTCAGTTAGCTCAACAATCATTATCTCTTTGGCCCTTTCTCTCACGCATAATCTCTTATATTTTGATATAGCTCTGCTAGGTCTTCAATAGTCGTATCATGTTATCTAACAATCTTACAAACTTTGGCTTCATGTCTTTCAGCTCTATCTTTCCACTGGTCTTTTTCTTCTCGAAGCTTCTAGATTTCTTACTTTAACTTACCCTTTTCCTACTCAAATTTTTTTGTCGCAAGCTCTAATTCTGATGGTGTCTCTTCAAGCTTTCCTCCTGTTGGCGGTTGAAAGCTTTCATAAGTGAATACCATTTCTTGTTTTCGTTTTGCTCTCCAAACCAGATACCCTGGAGTGACTTTATCAGTAAACGATCTAAGACTCACTCTTCGGGGATTTTTCCATGCTTTAATCATCTCATTCATCTTCTGAAATGCTTTTGGCTCACTGTAAGAGAAATCTAATTAATGAAGCCCATACGTCATAGGAATAAACTGTTCTGCCCCAAACTACCTTTTCACTGGGAGTGATGTATAATTTGTCGCTCTCTATAAACACAGAAGTGGGGCCACTATATTTATCCCCACATTGATACAACATAGGCTCACAATTCATCCATGGGGCCAACCATCTTACTGTGGCACTGGTCAATTTTTATAGGAAAGTTATCCATTCTTTTTTAGATTTTGGTTCTGACCACCCACTTTCACAGAATTCTTTGATCAGAGCTCGATTACGAGCATAAAGCTTTGAGAAAGCACCTTTTCTCCATTCGAAATGGCTTTTCATCCATAAGTACAATAACTGTATGCAACCTATAAAGTGCCCTCCATTCCGACGGTAGTAACTCAAAGATCTGATAGTCTCTACTAATATTATGGTTGAAGGATTACAGCCATTGATCACACTCTCGAAGAAGTCAACCACCGTTATCTCAATATAACCCAAAACCTTTGAGAAGATCACCATTCCATATATAGCTAAGGCAAATACATCTAACCCCCGTTCTTCGTTGGCATGTTGCAATAGAAACTCATGAAAGAACTTCCACGGTAGACAAACCTGTTCTTGTTTCTTCTTTATATGAGAATCCACAACTTCTTTGTCTATCCTCATGAGTTAACCTAAACCATTACAAAATCCTGACTTGTGTTTTTTGACATATATCTTATCGGGAGCCTTGAGGTGCAAACCCAACAAAGTTGAATATTCTTTGATGGTTGTGTCATATCAACTTCATTGAAGATGAAATACTTGTATGCAGGATCCCAGAATTATGCTACAGCTCTGATTAGTTGATCGTCGACAACTACTGCTAGAAGGTGTGCTATATGCCCGTGTCTCTGGCAAAACTGCTCTTATCTTGACGAACTCATCTTCTTCCATATATCAACCAAGTCCTCTAGATTATTTTGTTTGAGAAGGATAGATGTTTCTTGAGACAAGGTAGAATCATATCCGATTGATAAACAATCCCACATCTTCAGTTGAATCTTTTTTTACTGGACCCTTACTTCGTTGGGTGACTCACAAGGTGCTAATACAGATGAAGAACAAACTAGTTGTTTTGTGGAGTCCATGAAAAATTTTTGTTAAAGACCGTCTTTCAAGCAAATGTTCTTTATGCAACTTTATGATATGAGCATGAACTGATGCAAAAGAATAAGAGAAAAGGTTAGTATGCTCAAAAAATAAATAAATAAATAACTAAGTAACTTAAAATATCACACAGAATAAGAGGAATGAATCCTATGCTTTTGGTTAATTCTAAAAAGGAAGAATAATGGCTCTATCTATAGGTTAGGCACTCTTAAGGTTCACTATATGTGGTTTGATGTTAAAGTCTAAAGGTTCCCAAATTACTCCTTACATCATTGTCCATCACAGACTAGTAAGGCACCCTAATCCTCACCCATTACAAGCTACAAGCGAAAAAGGTTCAATTTGAGTGGGAGTATTTCGTTAGCCACTGCAAAGGCATTGACCTCACGAAAGTAATAGGTACTTTACTCCCTCCTAGAGGGACGGAGCTCGGGTATAGAGCTCATATTATGCATATGCATATGAATGACATAATTAATAAAGTAAATAAACATGAATGAATAAAAGAATCTATACAAAAGGTTCAATTTTATTAGGCTTTTGGATAACACAAATTTATTTGCTAGCCTAACACTCAGACATCCCCAGTGGAGTCTCCAAGCTGTCATAACGTCTAAATTCAGGGATCTATCACTAGACATTGACTTAAGGAGTTGCCACCAATCTTTTTTATCTAGGTGTGATTGGCCACCTAAGGAATCTATCCTTTCAGGGAACACCTAAGTTTAAAGGTCCCTAAAAGAATAGGTTCAGGTCTACTAACCAGAACAGGGTTCGAGAGTTCGGTTACGTGTGAGGAAGGTTATAGCACCCTCACAACGCCCATCGAAAGATGATACCAGCTTAATTTTGTGTTATCCAATAAGCCTTAAAAATTTACCAAGTAATTAATTATTGAAAAGTATTCTCAATTGACTCTAATACTTTTAGCAAAAAATTGAAAAAATTTTTTCACCTCAAGAGTATGCAAGAAAACTACTATTTCACTTGCAGAGGCTCCATCGTCGGATTATTTAACATTAAAGAAAATTCAAAAAAATAAAAAGGAAAAAATGATTGCTTTAGATATAAACTCTTTTCTCTTCAAGAATTCAGTGCTTTTATACAAGAAAAATTTATACTTTTAACTTTTCCTCAAAAATTCATTTTTGAAAACTTATTTTTAAGTAAAATTGATACTTTCAACTTTTTCCCAAAAATATTCTTTCTCAAAAATATATTTTAGAAAGCTTATTTTCAAGGAAAATTGATACTTTCAACTTTTCCCCAAAAATATTTTTTAGAAATACTTATTTTCAAGGAAAATTGATACTTTCAACTTTTTCCCAAAAATATTTTTAGAAAGCTTATTTTCAAGAAAAATTGATACTTTCAACTTTTCCTCAAAAATATATTTTTTTGAATTTTATTTAAAGAAAATAATAAAAATAAAAATAAAAATAAAGATTAAAATAAAATAAAATAAAATGAGATAAAATAAGAAATACTAAATAATTCTAATCTAATCAATAAATAATAATAATAATAATAAATAAATAATGAAAAAAACCTGAAAATGGCTCGGCTTAGCAGCTCGGCTCAGCTCAGCTCAGCTCCGTACTTGGGTCACATGCGGGTCGTAAGCGAGTTGGCGCTCGGGTCGGGTTGCCCAATTTCAAAACGCGCGGATCCTCTGAGAATAGTTACGCCAAAATGATGTCGTTTTCAACAAGTATAAAAGGCTAATTCCTTTATTTTTCAGTAGATCGATCCTTCCCTCTCTCTCTCTCTCTCTCTTTCCTTCCTTTCCTCTCCCCTCTCTTTAAACAGATGAAGAACTCCGGTTGAATCTCGTCGAATTTTGGAAAATGTCACCGAAATCTGGGTTTTTTATTGAAAGTTCATCGAAATGTTGGTCGGTTTCTGAAAATAGTCGTCGAAAACTGGGTAGCTGACCGAAAAATTCACTGAAAAATTCATCGAAAAATTCAAACTTGGCCGAAAAATTCAATCGAAATCTAAAAATTTTCCAAAAATTTCCAGAAAAAAAATTCACCAAAATTCTAAAAAAAATTTGAAGCTGCTTCTGGCCCTTTTGAATGTTTTTTTTTTCTTCTCGCTCTTTTTTTCAGTCAGTCTCTGCGTTTCTGTTCTAGTCTTTGTGATTCGTAGATCTATTTATATGGATTGATCAGAAGAGTTTTTGATCAATCCCAATTCCTCCTTGAATTGGGATTCAATCCTTGAATCCAATATGGACTCTAATTGAATCCCAAATCCACGGTAGAATTTCAAATTTCCATCCCAATCCCAGTCGAATAAGAAGAAAAAGAAAATCAAATCAAATAAAAAAATGTTAATAGATAATTAAAAGAAAATAATTAGATAAATAAAAATGTTAATAGATATATAAATAGATAAGTAATAATAAAAAATATATATTAATAAATAGTAATAATAAATAAATACAAAAAATACAAAATACAGAATAAAAAATAAAATAAAACAAATTGAAATGGGCTGACCCATTTGGACCAGGCCCAATTGATCCGAGCTTGGACCAAATTGGGTGTCTACAAAATTCTTTATTAGTTTGGTAAAATTCATAATTGAAATTTTCTAAACCAATGAAATAAAAAATTCATAATTTAAAACTCACAATCTTTAAATTTTATTTTAAACGTACATAAAAAAGTAAAATAAATGAATAAATATATAAATAAACAAAATGTAAAAATTACCCTAATGGATGGAGACATGCCTAGGTTGAAGTATCTCTTCATCTATGGTAACAGATAATCACCAAAGAGCTCTACCACCAATTTTAACCTAAGAGCTAGGGTATAGATTGCTACTCATCCATTTCTTGGTGGGTTTCCCTTTTTTTCTCCCCTTTTTTTTGTATTTTGTTGATTGGTGTTTATATTAGGCCTTTTGCTAAGAGTTTTAACGATTTGCATTGAATGAAAAGGATTGCAAATCAGATTATACTCTGAACTTATTTTTTCTTGATTCTCTTTAAAATTTATTTAATTAATTTCTAGAATTGTCTCAATTTTCCTTGATTTTCAGAGTCCCTTAAAACTTCCCAAGCTAAATTTGACTTTGATTCCTTGATTTGCTTTCTTTTCAACCTTCCTTTAATATTTAAAGAGATCATGTTTTAGTTTTAATTGTCGAGATCATCCTTGATTAGTGCTCAAATTACTCCATAAATTTTATTGACATGATTTATGATAAAAATTTAAAATAAAATAAATAAAAAGAGTAAAACATATAAATAAATAAGATATAAAAAGAAATGAAGGAAATTGGACAATTGGGCTTAGTTTGAGCCCCGAACTAAATAGGGTGTCTACAGTTGCCCTCTTTGCATAGTTTTTGTAAAATAAAAATTATGCAAAGATATAGATATCTATTACGTTCAAGCCCAAATTATTCAATTTTTTTCTTTTTTTTAAAGGCTCTTAAAAATGAAGGCACACAACATTTTAAAAAATTAAGGACGACACCCGAAGGTTTTGACAATCATGCCCAAAGGTTTTATAGATCATGTCCAAAGAGCTTGAAAATTAAGCCCGAACGTCTTACAAAAGCATTCATTAAAAAATGCTCATTTAAACAAAGGCTACACAACTATTAAAAAAGTACCTAAAAGTTTTAAAAGATCATACCCAAAGGTCTTAGAGATTATGCTCGGAGTTCTTACAAATCTTGACTCTAAAATAAATTCAACTCGAAAGACTTACAAATCTTCCCTAAAGGACTTAGAGATTATGCTCGGAAGTCTTACAAATCTTGATCTTAAAATAAATTCAACTCGCAAGACTTACGAATCTTGCCCAAATGACTCAGAGATTACACTTAGAAGTGTTACAAATCTTGACTTTAAAATAAATTCAGCTCAAAAGACTTATGAATCTTGTCCAATGACTTATAGATTATAATCAGAGGTCTTATAAATCTTGACTCTAAAATAAATTCAAGTCAGAAGACTTGCGAATCTTACTCGAAGGACTTGGAGATTATGTGTAGAGGTTTTACAAATCTTGGAGATTATGCCTAGAGGTCTTACAAATCTTAACTCTAAAATAGATTCAGCCATGAAAATTTATGAATATTGCCTAAAAAACTTCGAGATTACACCCGAAGGTTTGATAAATCTCAACTCTAAAATAAATTCAGCTTGAAAGACTTATGAATCTTACCTAGAGGTCTTACAAATTAAACTTCAAAAAAGCTTATTTAAAATGAATGTTCAACCACTTTAAAGAGAAAAAAGATATTTTGAGGTTTTAAAAATCATGCTCGGAGGTCTTATAGATATTGCTTGAAAGACTTTTAAAATAGTTTAATAGTTTTGAAGGTGTTGCCAAAGGGTTCATAAAAAAAATTATCCGAAGGTTTTTTAAGACTAATACTTAAAAATTTTAACAAATTT
>NW_019167893.1:20293286-20322853 GCF_002303985.1 Durio zibethinus
TGAAAAGAAACTCCTAAATATTTCAATTTATTGGTAATTTTTAGAAGACTTTTCTCACCTAAAGAATTCTTGAGAATTACTATTCAGACTTCCCAGAGTCCCATCATTAAAATTTTTTTTTAAAACATGCAATGCAGACAAGAAAATAGAATATGTACACAAAAATATATATTTATTAGGAATTAATTTTCTTTAATCATTCTCTAATTATCACTAAAATTTTGAAAGGAACAAAAAAATAAAATTTTTATTGAAAATTTTCCTGATACCCTAATACACTGGCAATAATTTTAAAAAAATTTTCTCACATAAGGATTTCTTAAAAATCTTTACTCAAACTTCCTTTGAATTCCATTCTCTAAAAATTTCATTCATATCATTATTATATGCATGAAAAATAAAATATATCAAACATGAGTTTAAACACAAAATATTATATTAAAATAAGCATGAGAATCTAATCAACAAAAAAATTAAAAATGCATAGGATTAAACTTATAACTGAATTTAAACAATCATAAACGACTTGTATGAGTATAATAAAACAAACATAAAGGTGGAATAACATAGTTCATGTGAAACTCAACCTATAGCCTATTTTCAGCTTTCATTCTTTTTGTTATCAATCATAAGAACAAGCCAAGACAGCCCCCACGCATAGGGAAATAAACAAAAAAATACAAAAAGCTAGAAGCTTTATAGCTTGTGCAAAACCTTTCACATAAAGACAACAAACTAGATAAGAAAAAAAACCTCATTCCATGTTGAAGAGCAAAGACCTATGAAGCTACCCATTGATGTTTTATATAGCTCAAATGGATTATAGCCCAAAAGTCATCAACTTCAGACTTCCAGCTTTATCCGTTTTAGCTTTCAAAACAAAACAACACTATGGTCCAAACAACTTTCAGTCATGTTTTTTTTACCTTGCTAGTAAACCCATGTCTGTCTCATACAAAGAAAGAAAGCAAAATAGATGCTGAAATTACTTTAGGCAGCAATGGAAATAAGTTACAAAATTTGTTTGGAAGATCAACCAAACCGTGACTTCCCATGAGGAGTTAGGCAGCATGATTTGGCTTAGTCTAAGCTAATTTCCTTTTCTTTGTTTGCTTTAGCTTAAACCAACTAGAGGTTGGTTATAAAGGATGAAAAAAAGGGTGAAAAAATTTATGGCATGATCAAACAGCTATTGTCAGAAGGAGAAACAACAGCTGTTCAGCAACACAAGAAAAACAATGGTGTTCCAACCATCTTGGAAAAAATGAAATAGAAACATAGAACAAATAAGGCTTGAAATTTTATTAACAAACACACCAAACACCAAAGCATGAAAGGAAAAAATAAGAGCACTTGCAGAAAAGATCATGATAGGAGAAAAAATAGTGTGAAATACATTATATAATTAGCAAACTCAACCTTGGTATAGGCTATCTCACCTTTTGAATTTTTTGATTTTAGCTTTTCTTTTTTTTTCTGCTCTCTCTTTTTTTTTTTTTTCCAATGCTTCATCCCCCTTCTTCCGCCATTCTAGTAGCCTTTGGATGAAATCTCATCCAAGGGCCATAGTTTTTCCTTTTCTTATTTTTAAGGAGCCACCTTTGGTCCTTGGATTAAAAGACAACAAAGGATCCAATGGCTCAGATTACACACTGCAAAGGTTGAATTTTTATGCCCTCTTAAACCCATAAAAGACCATTTTATGCTTAGTGCAAAAGTTTTGGTATTTGTGGTCATTTCTTTATAAATTAATGTTCCCATGGTCATTTTTGTGATTTTCAAGCACCAAAAATCATAAATTATTATTAAGTTGAGATCTGAAAAGTTTCATAAAATTTTAAGCTCAAAAAAAGCCAAATTATGAAAATACCCATATAAGGGTATTTCAATAATTTTACACTTTCGGGGGTACTGCTATGATTTTAGATGCACCAAAAATTATAAAATATCATGAAATTGTGATCTAAAAAGTTTCACAAAATTTCAAGTTTAGAAAGATCAAATTACAAAAATACCTTTACAAGGGTATTTTGATAATTTCATGCTTCCAAGCGTACAATAAAAACTCTAATGTTTCAAAAAAATCTCAACTTTAACTTTAAACAATATTGATTTTAATTAGGTTTTGAATTTTTAGAATTGATCCAGGCTCTATCCCTTTTGACCAAGTTTCATGCAATTTTGACTAGGGTTGACTTTGAAGTTTTAAATAGACCAATTTGTGAGGTCTTTACAAGTCTTAAATGGTTCTCATAAATGGTTTTAGCCTTTTATTCACAAATAAGCCCTAGATAAATCATGTTAAAAAATATCCTAGACAAAATTTGGTGTCTACAACTACCCTTCTTTGCATACTTCTAAGGATCAAAAGTAATACAAAGACATAAATGGTAATTTTGTCTGAATGATGTTTTCGAGTGAGCGAACCTTTGTTTTTTCTTCTCTTCTTCTCTGTTTTATTTTTTAAACTATGGATTTTAGAGATTAAATCTTAAAAACTTTTTGAATGCTCCTCCAATCAGAGGCAATGGAGCTTTGAATATTTATAATGTTTTATGAATCACAAAACTTTTGGATGCTCATCTAGTCAGAGGCCATGAAACTTTGAATTTAAAATGGTTGGAGATTATGCCTGAAGGTTTTACAAATCTTAAAATCTTTAAATGCTCCTCCAATCAGAGGCCACGAAACTTTGAGTTTAAAATGTTTGGAGATTATACTCGAAGGTCTTACAAGTCTCAAAATCTTTAAATACTCCTCCAATCATAGGCCATGAAACTTTGAATTTAAAATGTTTAGAGATTATACTTGAAGGTCTTACAAATCTCAAAATCTTTAAATACGACTCCAATAAGAGGCTATGAAACTTTTAAAAAATTAGAATGTTTGCTTGAAGGTCTTACAAATTATATCTAGAGGTCTTAAAAATTATGCCCGGAGGTCTTAAAGATTATACTCGGAGGTCTTAGAGGTTTCAAAATCTTTGAATGCTCCTCTAATTAGAGGCCATGAAACTTTTAAACAATTAAAATGTTTTGTCCGAAGGTCTTGAAAATTATGCCTAGAGGTCTTAAAGATTATGCCCGGAAGTCTTAGAGATTTTAAAATCTTTGAATGCTCCTCCAATTAGAGGCCATGAAATTTTTAAAAAAATTAAAATCTTTTTCCCAGAGGTCTTGAAAATTATGCTCGGAGGTCCTAAAGATTATGCTCAAAGGTCTTAGAGATTTCAAAATCTTTGAATGCTCCTCCAATAAGAGGCCATGAAACTCTTGAAAAATTAAAATGTTTTACAAATGGTTTTCCCTTAAAAAGAGATTTTTTGAAACTCTATAGATTTTTGTTTGAACATGGCTCTTTCCAAATAGAGGCTTCAAAATCTTTATTTGAAAATGGCTCCTCTTAAATAGAGGTTTTGAAACTTGAAAATCTTGTTTCTCTTTTCTCTCTATTTTGAAACTAGTTTGAAAATGATTCATGATGTCATGGCTTGAGAATTTCACAAGTTGTGATTGTTTAAAATAATTTTTCATACTTCAGTCTTTTATTTGAATGATTCTTTCTTAAAAAAAAAGTTTAAATTTTTCATAATTCATGAATGCAATGGATATAATGCAAGTATTATTAGAAACCAATATGATGTATCCAAAATGTGGTAACAAGTTTCCTTACATCATTCATTTTTCTCTTTTTTTCTCTTTTTTTTTTCTATAAAATGAAACCATTCTCAAACCTGGTTTGCATATTCTAGGATCTTCTTTCTTATGAACTTCAATGATCATTTGTTGATCTTTATCCTTATAATGTTGATAAACACAATCCTGATGCAAATGTCTATCCAATGATGTGAATACAAATGTCAATGCGAATGTAAATGTCATTGCAAATACAAATGACTTTTTCACAATGCAAATGCCAATGTGTTTTCTGTATAAATGCCCCTAAAAATTCTAAAATGCCTATGTCATGATGCAAATGCAAACTTCTTTCTTATAGTGCAAACGTAAATGCCTTGGTTAAGATGTAAATACAATGCAAATACAAGTTATACAAATGTGAATGTCTTTCTTATGATGCAGATGTAAGTGATGCAAAAGCGAATATCTTTCTTGTGATACAGTTGCAAGTGATGCAAATGTAAATGTGTTTTTCCTTATGATGCACATGCAAGTATAAATGCAAAAGTCTTTTTTTTGTGATATAGATGCAAGTAAGGCAAATGTGTTTTTCTTTTTTTTGTGATGTAAATGCATTGGGCTTAATATTTCATCAAGGGGCAACTAATCTGGGCTTAAATATTTCTTTAAAGGTCGGCTAAATTGGGCGTACATTCATTTGAGGTCAACTAATTTGGGCTTAAATCTTTTTTTTGAAGGCCAGCTAGATGGACTTAATATTTCATTAAGGGCTAGCTAATTTAGGCTTAATATTTATAAGAGGCAAGCTAATATGGGCTTAATATTTCATTAGGGGCCAGCTAATCTGGGCTTAATATTTCTTTAAAAGCCAGTTAAACTGGCTTACATTTATTGGGGGTTAGCTAATCTAGACTTAAATATTTCTTTGAAAGCTAACTAAATTGGGCTTAATATTTCATTGAAGTTTAGCTAATCTGGGCTTAAATCTTTCTTTAAATGATAGCTAAATTGGGCTTACATGCCCGAGAATCAACAATCTCTATTAAAAATGAAAGATGAAGATTCTTTCCAAATGGGTTGAATAGTTCTGTATATAGAGATTTTTGTTTATTCAAAAGGGTTTCAGCACCTATAAGGGATAAAAGGCATATACTTTTTTCAACAAGTTCACAGATGTAACAAGTTTCCTTACATCAATCATTTTTCTCTTTTTTTCTCTTTTTTTTTTCTTTAAAATGAAACCATTCTCAAACCTGGTTTGCATATTCTAGGATCTTCTTTCTTATGAACTTCAATGATCATTTGTTGATCTTTATCCTTATAATGTTGATAAACACAATCCTGATGCAAATGTCTATCCAATGATGTGAATGCAAATGTCAATGTGAATGCAAATGTCATTGCAAATACAAATGACTTTTTCACAATGCAAATGCAAATGTTCTTTTTGTATAAATGCACTACAAATACTTTTTCTAAAATCCTATTCATATAAATGCAAAATTTTTTCTATAGTGCAAATGCAATGCCTGGTTAAGATCAAATACATAGTTAATTGCAAAGTTTGAATGTCTTTCTTATATTCAATGTATGTTGATAGCAAAAAATATCTTTCTTGTGATACATATTAAGTATCAAATGTAAATTTTTTTCTTATGATCACATGCAGATATAATGCAAAACTTTTTTATGTGATATGACAATAAGTAAGATAGTTGTTTTTTTTTTTGGGATGTAAAATCATTTCAGTAAATATTTATCAAGTCAACTAATCTCTTAAATTTTCTTTAATAGCTTAAATGGGCGTACATTCATAGGTAATAATTGGCCTTAAATCATTTTTTGAAGGCCAGCTAGACTGGATTTAATATTTCATTAAGGGCTAGCTAATTTAGGCTTAATATTTATTAGAGGCAAGCTAATATGGGCTTAATATTTCATTAGGGGCCAGCTAATCTGGGCTTAATATTTCTTTAAAGGCCAGTTAAACTGGCTTACATTTATTGGGGGCCAGCTAATCTAGACTTAAATATTTCTTTGAAAGCTAGCTAAATTGGGCTTAATATTTCATTGAGGGTCAGCTAATCTGGGCTTAAATTTTTCTTTAAATGATAGCTAAATTGGGCTTACATGCCCGAGAATCAGTAATCTCTATTAAAAATGAAAGGTGAAGATTTTTGCCAAATGGGTTGAATAGTTATGTATATAGAGATTTTTGTTTATTCAAAAGAGTTTTAGCACCTATAGGGGATAAAAGGCATATACTTTTTTCATACAAGCTCATAGATGAAACATAAATTTTCTCAAAAACATGAATTCCTTAAAAATCAAACATGTTAAACACTTTTTTTAGTCTTTAAATGTGATATTTGATGTATGTCAAAGTTAGCTATAAAGGTTTAAGATTTTAAAAGGTTATTTGGGAATGGACAAAGGTTTAGATTTTCAAAGTCAACTCATTTTAGACTTTTATGACTTTGATATTTTAGATCTTTCAATGAGGTTTGGCTTAGGATTTACCACATTCAGCATTAGAAGTGGCTTTATGATCATTTTTCTAAGAGAAACTATTCAATTTTAAGCCTTCATGCTTGATCTAATATAAACGATTTAAAGGTTGTAATATAAGCTAAGATTCAGGGTTGTCAAAGAAAAAGATAGAAAGGCCCAAGATAAGTATTTAAAGGTATTTAAAACCAAGGATCACTTTTTTCGTTCGAAGTATACACTCTAAGGTTAATTCTTTTTTGCTTTTCACCCATTCATTCCTTTTTCTTTATTTTATTCTTCATTTTCTTTCATTTTTTCTTTCTTTTTCCTCTTTTTTTTTTTGCTTTGCTTTTTTTTTTCTTTTGGATCCTTTTTTTTTTTTTGGATCCTATCATTGAGTGGATTCAAAACTTTTTTGAACTTTTATATTAAGCCTTTAGCCCAACATATGAGATTCTATTTGGACATCCCCATTCTTAACCCTTAAAAGTGTTTCTTTTTGCCTTCTAGTGTAAAACGTTATCCTTAGTTAGGGTTTATTTTGAAAGAATTCAATTAGGCTCAAAGGGGTAACAAGGGATAAATTTTTATATTTGTGAAAGAATAATTGAAGACAACCATTTGTTATTTCAAGTATAAAAACTTAAATTGGAGAGCAATTCCCTTTAGGAAAATGATCTCTAAAAAAAGTTTTCATTTCAACATTTTTTTTGTTTTTTGGTTTTGTTTTTTCTTTTTTAGTTTTGGCATTTCTATTTTTAGGCTTTTTTTCTTGTCCCTTTTTTCAAAACTTTGAATTGTTCAGGACTTTATAGGAATTTATTTGAATTTTCTAAATGCATGATGTCATAATTATTTTTTCTTCTTTCTCTTTTTTTTTCTTTTCATTTTTGTTCTTCTTTTTTTGTTTTTATTATTTTTTTGACATGCCCCCCTAAATTCATTTTGCCAATAATGTGTTTAATCAAAGATGCCCCATTTTAGCAAACCATCTTTAATGAAAGTTGTTACAAGAAAGGGTTATATGGAATGAACTAGAAAATGTCATATAGAAATGAACCTATTTAAGGTACCAAATGATCCATGTTACTTTAACAAAAAAAGAATGAATTGGTTGATCATAGCTCAAATTGTCTAGAGGGCAATGAGATCTTTCTTTTCTGATCAACATGCCACCCAGACCCATGGTCAGGCCAATTTTAAGGCAAAGAGCTAAAAGGTTGGTAAGTTTCATGATCAACCTGACCCTGATGACATATGGGTCAAGCCAATATTTTGGTAAAGAGCTAAAAGGTTGGTAAATATAAGCAACATGCCCCAAAAACATATAAGCCAAGCAAAATTTTAGGTAAATGACTGAAAGGTTGGTAAATCTAAGGTCATTTTACAGGATTTGGGTTAACTTTGTTTCAAAATTTTGTGGAACTATAGAATAATATTGACACATCAAATTACCACATCTAAATCCTTAAGAAAATGTTTTATTTGTCTAATATTATTGGAATGCAAATTTGTTTTTCCTTTTTAAATTAGATGTTTCATTATTTATTACCTTGGAAAAGAATATCACCTTTTGATATCATAACATTATTGGGTGAAAGCGAGGTTCACGAATTTAAGGTTATAGCTTTTGAAAGGTCATGGTTGTTGAATGGAATCAATTGAAAGGCTTAAAAGAGAGGGTATAGGTATTTGACAAATCCCTAATAATGATTGCCAACTCATATGAGACTAAAAATTTTTTTTTCTTCTTTTTTTATTTTTTTCCCTTTTTTTTGCCTTATTTCACTTTTTTTCAGAAAAAGCTTTTTTTTTTTTAACTTAAGACCTAACTATTTAGGGCTTTATTTAAATCTAACATTTTTTTCCTTTTTACCAATTATAAATCTAAAATTTAATAGAAATTAAAACTATTAAATGATGATGTAAATCCATGAAATACTCATGATGCACAAGATCTATTCATGCAATGCAAACACTCAAATATGACCCAAAAAATTCATAATATTAATAATATTCTTAAGATGACACTCAAACTTACAAACAAAGGTTTCTCATTTGATGATTCAATTTTAGCATCATTAACCCGTAACTCTCCTACTATCAATCATCACAATTACTAATCAATTCTGTAAATTTTATGGGATTTGCATCAATCAAAGCCTAAACTATATCCTTCAAGGTAGTGCAATCTTTTATGGAATGTTTTTTAACCCCCATCATGAAACTCATACTTAACATTTGGATTATACCACTTCGGGTACAGAGGCTTTTTGGGTCTTGCCAAAACAATAAAGATCATATGATTCTTGACCAGTAAGACATCGAAAGTGAATGACACATCTTGAATCTCTTTCTCCTATAGCTTCGTGAAAGGCTTGAGTTGATCATTGGTTTTATAAATGTTTGTGATGAAGGAACTGAAGCACACAGATGAAGTGGTTAAGGAAAATCTTTGGCCCAAAATATCGGTTAGGAGCAATATGGTGACCATTGTGAATAGTTATCCATTAAACCTTCTTGCATCATGTGAGATTTCTCTCATTTCGCCCTTTAACAATTGTTTTTTAGGATTGTTCAACAAAAATATCTCCCCTCCTTTCATCACTAGCATTTACAATTCTTTCCTTTTTTATTTTATTCTCAATTCTGCCTATAACAACAAATCTACAAACTCTAATGAAGTTTTTCTAATCAACTTATCATAATAGGGAGAATGAAGGGTATCTACAAATAGGGAATTCAATTCCATGTTAGTAAAAGATGGTTGTACTTACAATGCCATCTTTTTCCATCTAATGGCATATTCTTTATAGCTCTCATTAGGACTCTTTCTCATATTTTGAAAGGTTAATCGATTTTGAGCCAACTCTAACATATACCAGTATTGCTTTAAGCAAGCCCACGATAAATCCCTCTAAGTATGAATCTAACTACTTTCCAGACTATAATACCAATTGACTGCTGCCCTAGTCAAACTTTCTTGAAAAATATGAATAAATAGCTTTTCGTCACTAGCATACCCGACCAATTTGTGATAGCATTGAGTGAAATGTGTCTTAGGACATCCAATTCCATTATACCTTTCAAATATCAAAACTTTGAACTTGGGCAGAATAACCACATCTAAAACTAGTTGATATTCCTTTACATCAAAAGTTTCAATAGCTTGAACTCTTTCTTCCAAGAAATTATACCTTAATTCCTCCATTATGGGTCTTATGCTAGGTCTTTCAAGTTGATCATTTCTTTGAGCATAAAGTCCCTTAATAATCTTCTCCATTTTTCTTTTTAAATTAAATATTCTCTTGACCCTTAGAAAAAATTGCAAGAATTATTCTTGAAGAAATTCATCCTTTTCAAGCACACATGAATTGCATTATATAGACACAAAAATGAATGAATGGATGAATGGATGAATGAATGAATGAACAAATGTCAAAGTTCTTTAATAAGAAGTATGAAAATTGGTAAAAGAGTGAGAATGAAAGACAAACCATAACAGACAACATCATATCAACATAAAAACATTTTTCAAACCAAAAAAATTCATAAACTTATGACTTGAAGACCCTCTTTAAAGAAAAATCCCATCCATGTTCATCATCTTGCCATACCTTTCTCATTATTCCTAAAACTTATAGTCCCCTATTGTAGTTGGATCAAACTGTTTCACATCTACGAATGACTACGCCTTATGCTTGAAAGCTTCACAATTCTTAATGGAATGCACCATATTCCCATTATGGTATTCGCATCTTGCATTTGGGTCAAAATATTTTGGGTACAGAGGCTTTAAAGGCTCTGAAGGCACAATGACAATAAGGTGTCTCTCAAACAGATAGCGAAAAAGTTTTCCATATGAAATGGGGAGAGAATCTAACTATTTCTTTTCCTTGGATAATTTTCGGGTGACAGGTTGACTAGGAATCCTAGGATTTGGCTTTGGTGCAAAGGTTTGGACTTGAACAATTGGCTAAACAGGTGGTTGGGTAATGGAAGGCTGAAGACTTTGGTTCAAATATGGACTTTTTGAAGATTGTATGAAGTTTTAGGGCCTGATTGTAGACATTTGGAAAGGAGGTCGAAAATAGTCATAAGATAAATGCAAGTTTGAGCTTGAAACAATTAATGAAGGCTACATGGAACCTAGTAACCATGATCTGGAAATTAAAATTTGAAACTTAGACACTTGAATGGTAAGATCACTCATCCATTTCATGATCTCATCCAGACCTTCATTATTGTTCAAACCATTGAATGATTCAGTGTGCTCTAAAATTGTGCTAGGCCCAATAGGAATTAATTGATCATGACTCCATGAATTCATAGGATTTACTTGGGCTAAAATTGATAAAGACTCTTGAAAAGATGTCAAAATAAATTTCTTGAGTCTATTCACGGTCTTCGTCAACTCAACGAGCTATTTTATCACCTCTTGAATGTCATGACCAAACTCTTCTTGATTTCGCTCTAATGCACTATTTTGGGCCTTCAATTGATCTTCCATATTTTTGGCTTCTTATTCCCAGTAACAAAAATATTATCTCAAAAGTTTAATACGAACAATGCTTATGCTATTATTCTTATTGAATAAATGACACAATTCTTAATTTGCATGCGACATGTCATGAATGTTTGAATATGATAATGATACAAAGATATAGATAAAAATGAAATAACTAAAAAATATACAAACTAACTTAATGATGAATGGAATGACTAAACTCCAAAAAGAAAACAAACTTCTTACCTATCCTAAATTTTTTTGCTCTTTTTTTCTTCTTTTTTTTATCCCAACTTTATTTGCACTATTATTACCCTTAAACACAACTGTATCAAAGTATCCCATATATCCTAATTTGGGTAATTTTTATGAAAGGAAAAAAAATGGCATGGCTTTGGACTTCTGAATAATTTTTACAAAAAAGTTGACACCATTAATGGCTCCATGAGAACTCTTTTTTTCTTCCTTGTCTCTTCTTAAAAAAAATTGGCATGGCTTTGGACTTCTAAATAATTCTTATAAAAAGTAACACCACTAATGGCTCCATGAGAACTCCATGAAAAAAAGTCATTAAAAGTTATAATCGTCATAAAATAAATGATAAACTATGATATATTAGTGATAAAAGGTAAATTGTCATAATATTGGTGACATAATTATTATCATAAATGATTATAAGATAATGTCAAATGAGACAATAAAATCAAACGTTACCTTATTCTTTTTTTTTTTGTGACGATAGTTTTTGTCAGCTATTTATGAAAAAAAATCATTGAAGGCTATAATCGTCACAAAATAAATGATAAAATCTTATACATTAGTGATGAAAGGTAAATCATCATAGTATTGGTGATACAATTATCATCACAAATGATTGTAAGATAACATCAAACATTATAATAAAATCAAATGTTACATTATGCTTTATTTTTTTATGTTAATTTTCATTGGCTATTTATGAAAAAAGTCATTAAAGGCTATGATCGTCACAAAATAAATGATAAAATATGATATATTAGTGATGGAAAGTAAATCGTTACAGTATTGGTGACATAATTAAAGTCATTAAATCCTATATATATAAAATAAAATTGTTCCATAGTTGATTGAACTTGATGTGGTGGTCTAGTGAAGGACGTTGCATGGCTATCACATTAGTTGATTGAGCTCATTGTTTAATGGTCATTTTCCTACCTTTTTTTCCAGGCGCCATCCTAAAGTATAGACAAAGAAAATGTAAACAATCATCTTTTGTTTAGTATAATAAAATAAAAAAAAACACAATGCAAATAATTAATATGCTAATTACCTTAAATTAGTTGAACAATAATAGTCATAAGCCAAAGATTTAAACAAAGTTGGCAAACATGATTCAAAAAGTAGTTATCTAGATAAAAATAACAAGCAATATATAAAACAACTATTAATGTTAGAAAAAACTATATCAATGTAGTATTTATCATAACATAGGAAATAACATTAATAGTTGTTTTGCGTATAGTCCTTTTTCCCTTATTTTGCATGTAAAACAATAGCAAACAGTAGTAGTAGCTTCATTTTAGTTAAATAGGATAATACTATGCTATTTTCTTTCTATCAAGCTTATTTCTATTTTCTATTTTATTTCTATCAGGTCACTGAATTTTCCCATTACTCGCCAACACAGCAGAACAAGAAGCTAAAGGTAACAAGAACATAAATCTACCCGGAATTAAAGAATGCACATGACTTTGATATCTAAGCACTAATATTTTATGTAACTACAATTTATTTTAGAACCTAGAGGGATACTATAAGGATCTCATGAATAGTATATCTATGCACATAAAATTCAAGAAAAAAGGCATATGTTAAAAAGAAAATAAATGCTACAATCCTGTATTAAGGCACTTGATACAAGGATATTAAGTTGACAAAATAAGGAAATTTTGCTCTCCATCATGTATTGATCAGAACATCCATTTGAAACTTAAAACACTCAAGTCATTAGTCTAAAAGAATTAAGTAAATAAATCGGATTGCCTACCTTTAGGTTTTTGATGAGTGATCAAAGGAAAGGTAGAAATTTAAAAATAGCGTATTAACATCATAGAATATGTAGAAAAGTCTCAGATAGAAACTTTAAACTAGGCATGTATTACAAAATTAAATTAATCACTAGCTGTTATATGGTCATGTTAGGTAGATGTCATTATTCACCTTATAATGACTGTGATAAAGAGATGAGTACTAGTGCTAGCCTGGAAACTACTGGAGCAAAACAACAGAACTAATAGAAGGCTTGAGTTATAACATTAAGAAGCGAGACAAAACAAAAAAAGACTACTGTCTTTAATAGGAACTGAATAAGTTCTAAACTTTAAATATGCTAGTTTAATTGCTAAACTTTAATAGCTAGTTTAAATATGGTCGAAAATGCAAATGGTAGAGTGATGTAATCCACAATTATCTTTCAAGTGTCTATTAAGGACATTCTGTTTAACAAAAAGAAGAAAGATAACCCTGCATGTATTCTTGTTGTGAAAGAAATTAACTTGTACTATTTAAAAATGAACAAGAAAAAAAAATGTGACTTTTGTGCTGCTTAAGTAGGTGAAAGAAGCCAATAAATATAGATTTACTTTCAAATAAAAAATTCGAAACAAAATATCATAAGATTGGAAACAGGGCTTTTCATTCAGATTCTGTTTGGGAAGAAAGTGATGAAAGGAAAGTGATAAGATGGGCCTTTCGATTATCAATGATCAATGATGAAATTTAAACAACAGTCAATAGCTATCAGTTCCACAATTTCTCCCAAAATGCATATACACAACAGATTAGTTTTTAAAATTTTTAGGCAAATTGAGAAGATCCTCCACCTGAAAAATGGATACATATCATATCCATAAAAAAGACAACATCAATTGTCCACCTAACATAGGTTAACAGCTATAAGCAATTCAAAGTTTCAGCTTTTAGCTATCACTAATAGTTTAAGTGCAAATCCATGTTAAACAGCTGGACATCTGATGTCAATTTTGGTGGGCAAGCTAAGCAGCTTAAATGCAAATAAAAATGAGTGATCTTGAAATCAGAAGAAAATAGTTCTAAATGAAGATAAAGATATAAAATACCTGTTGTAGGTCATTTTGAAAGATGGTTTTTGGTGAACTAAAGAAGACAAAATTGGCGTTTTGATTCTAGTCGACCAACAATGTAGTTTAGGAATTGCTTCTACTTGATTTGGAACACTGGAGAGTGGCTTTAGATGATTAACAGATTTAGCAAAAAATGAAAAAAGAGTTGGAAGAGATCAGACGGTTTTGGCATGGGTTTTGGAGGGAGTATAAAAACCCAATAAAAATATATCATTCTAAAGAATGTAGTTTAGGAAATTTCAATTAAAATTATTTTTTTATGGATATTAATAAAAATTAAATTTTTTTTTATTAAAAGTTACTAGTATGGACAAGTGTAATTAAAATTTTTTTCTATTTAATTCATTTTTTGCTTAAAAATATTTTTTAACAAAAATTTTAAATTTGAAATTTTTAAATTTTTAAAATTTTAAACAAAATGTGTATTTTAAAATTTTTAATATATGTAATATTTAATCAATTTTCTTTAATTAGAAAATTTTCATATATGAATATACATACTTAGCTTAACTCAAACAATAATAGTAATTTTTCTCTTTCCTTTTCCAATAGTTTCTAACAATAAATTATATTAAAAAAATATTATTTAAGGGTCATATATGAAAAACGTAATTTTTTAACTAATAGTATGTAATTTGTTAATAAATTATTAAAATTTTAATTTTAATTATAAAAAATCAAAATTACAAAATTTTGAATTAAGAATTTGAATATTGATAAAATTTAAACAATAAACTAGTAAGACAGAGCCAATACACCAAAACAGTGACTAATAATAGTACTCCATTAACTATTAAATAGTGAAATAGGATTCTAAGTTTTTAAATTATTAGATCATAGTTGGATTTTACTTTAGCCTTTTGGGAACAAGTAGTAAGATTTAAGAAGCACTTCTTATCTTAAAATGTGGAGTTATTTTCTACTTGCAATCAGTATCATCCCAATACTTTTAAGAACTTGGCCATGGGATGAGAAAGTGTTGAAATGGCATTGGGCCCTTTTAGGTTTTTAAGGAGCAAACAATTATGGGTTTGTATCACTTAGTATCATTTTTCTTTAGGTGTAGTTTAAGGAAACTTCAATTAAAATTATTTTTTGTATTGATATTAATAGCTATTTAAAATTCATTTTTTTACTTAACAATTACTAGTATGATCAAAAGTAGCTAAATTTTTTTCTATTTAAGATTATTTTTTATTTAAAAAAATTTTTTTAACAAAAATTTTAAATTACAGATTTTTAAATTCTTAGCATTTATTTTTAAATTCTAAACAAATTATGAATTTAAAAAATTTTTATTATATGTAATATTTAATCAATTTTCTTTAATTAGAAAATTTTCATATATGATACATACTTAAATAAATTGTGCTCAATAAAAATTAAAAATTATATTTTTAATTATATAGATAATCTAAGTAAAATCATCACTTATAAATTATACATTAATTTGAACTTATTAGTGATAGATAAATAACATAATAACATTATTTAAAAGTTTGTGACATTTATGTTATCGTCATATAACACCATACATTGATGTCACAAAATTGCAATGTCATTAATAGTTAATTAAAATGTTCAATTTATGACAAAAACTAATAATGTCATCTAAAATCTATAAAAAAGTTTTGTCATAGATAAAATTTTAAATTGGTGATAAAATTATAACATCACGTAAAATAAAAAATGTCACAAAAAATTTACCACCAAATTGTTTGTGATATTTATGTTATCGTTATATAACATCATATATTGACGTGATGAAATTGCAATGTCATTAATAATTAACTCAAGTGTTCAATTTGTGACAAAAATTAATAATGTCACCTAAAATGTATTAGAAAAAATTCAACACAGATAAAATTCTAAATTGGTAACAAAATTATAACGTCATCTAAAATTAAAAAAAAAGTCACAAAAAATTTTTCCATCAAATAAATATAAAGGTAAAATTTAGCGACATTTATGTTATAGCCACATAACAAAAATGTATGTCATCTAAAATCTATAAAAAAAATTCTCCATAGATAAAATTTTAAATCGATAACAAAATTATAATGTCACTTAAAATTAAAAACATCACAAAATAATTTCCCACTAAATGAATTTGCTGGTAAAAGTTTATGACATTTATGTTATCGTTGTATAGCACCATATATTGACATAACGAAATTGCAGTGTCATTAATAGTTACTTAAAGTGTTTAATTTGTAATAAAACTTAATAACGTCACCTAAAATTTATCAAAAAAAATTCATCATAGATAAATTTTAGATTGTTAATAAAATTATAACATCAAATAAAATAAAAAAATGTTAAAAAAATATTTCTCACTAAAAAAATTTGGTGACAAAATTTTGGTAACGTTATCATGTGACAATTTTATATATCATCATATAAAATATCAAAACAATATAAAAGTGTGACGAAATATATTATTTATCACCTTTTACATACTTCACACAATGAAATATAATGCTTCATATAGAAAAATTGTCACAAATTGCCAGTTTTCTTTTAATGTATGCAATGATATGATGAATGAATGATGATGATGATAATGGTCTATGAATGAGTGAGATGTATGAAATGAATAAAAATAAACAAGCAAAGAAATAAATAAATGCAAACTTATTGATGTTAACATGATTCATGCAAAAGAAAGTAAAAAACAAGAACAAATTTAGCAACTAATATAAAGAAAGAAAAAAACAAAACAAGTTAATGCATGACTTAAAAGATATGTGACCTAATTTGGAGTATTTCTACAAAAAAAAAAAAGAAAGACATGGATCTACTTATGGGTATTACAACTCATTATATGTGGTTTAGGATTGATTCTATAGGTTCCCAAATGGTTCCTCATATCATTGTCCATCATAGACTAGTAAGACACCCTAATCCTCACCCATTATAAGTTACAAGTGGAAAGGTTCAATTCAAGTGGGAGTGTTTCACTAGCCCATGTAGAGACATGAAATCTCATGAAGGCATAGATACTTTACTCCCTCTGAAAGGATAGAACTCGGGTGTAGAATTCATGTTATGCATATGCAAGTGAATGACAAATAGGATAAATAAGTAAATAAATAAAATATAAAAAAGGAAGAAAAATAATAAAATAAAATAATTTTAAATTTATTAAGTAAGGCTTGGATAACAAGAAATTATTTACTGGCCTAACTCTCATATTCCCCAATGAAGTTGCCAAATTATCATAACGTATAAATCCGTAAACCCATCGCTAGACACAAACATTAAGAGTCACACCAATATTTTTTGTTTATGTGTGATTAGCCACCTAACTAAATCTATCCTATTTAAAGAGGAGTCCAAGATAGATTTAGGATCTTTAAATATTAGATTCTAAAATTCATGAAACTAGATTTTAGGTTTGGAAGTGCAATTACGCATAAAAAAGGTTAAAGCACCCTCACAGCATCCATCCAAAGGATGGCATTGGTTTGATTTCAAAACATGCAAGCCTTGAAATATTCTTATAATTTTACCCAGTAATTAAAAATTGATCTTAAAATTACTCCAATAGTTTGGTAGCAATTTAAGATAATTTTTTAATCTCAAAAGTATTCATAGAGACTAATGTCTCACTCTGAAGAACCTCCATTGTCAGATTTATTAATATATTTTATTTAAAAAATAATTTATAAATCCTCCAATAGTTTGGTAAGATTTTACTTCGATACAGATCTCTCAATAGTTTGATGAGATTTTATTTAAAAATCATATATAAAAATTTTACTTTGAGAAAATTCATTAAATATTTTAATAGCTTGGTAAGATTTAATTTAAGATTTTGATTCTCTAATAGTTTGGTAGGGTTAAAAATGTATTATTTTATTTTATTTAAAAAATTCATTAAGTCCTCCAATAGTTTGGCAAGACTTAATTCAAGATTTAATTCCTCCAATAGTTTGGTAAGATTTAAAATTTATTATTAAAAAAATTATATTATGAAATTCTCCAATAATTTGGTAAAATTCATAATATAAAATTTATAAACCCATGAAATTAAAAAATTCATAATTTAAAACTCACAATCTTTAAATTTTATTTTAAACATACATAAAAAAGTGAAATAAATGAATAAATATATAAATAAAAAAATGTGAAAATTACTTTAATGGATGGAAACACACCTAAGTGGAAGTATCCCTTGATTTGTAGTGACAAATAATCGCCAATTCGAACCAAAAAGCTCTACCACCAATTCTAATTGAAGAGCTTGAGTATAGATTGCTACTTATCCATTTCTAGGTGGGATTCTTTTTTTTTCCCTCCTCTTTGTTTTTTTTTTTTTTTTTTTTGTGTATGGTTGATTGGTGTTTATATAGTACCTTCTGCTAGAAATTTTAGGGATTTGTATTGAATGAAAAGGATCGTAGATTTGATTATGCTCTAAATTTATTTTTTTCATGATTCTCTTTAAAATCTTTTTAATTAATTTCTAGAATTGTTTCAATTTTTCTTTTATTTTCAAAATCCCTTAAAAATTCTCAAATTAAATCTGACTTTGATTCCCTGATTTGCTTTCTTTTCAACCTTCTTTTGATATTTGGTAAGATTATGTTTCAGTCTTAATTGCCGAGATCATCCTTGATTAATACTTAAATTACTCCATTAATTTCATTGACATGATTTATGATAAAAAAAATTAAAACCAGATAAATAAAAGATTAAAACATAAAAAAAGATAAATAACTAAATAAATAAGACAAACAAGATGTAAAAAGAAATGAAGGAAATTGGACAATTGGCTTGGTTTAAGCCCCAACTAAATATGGTGTCTACAAATATATATTTTTATACTCTTTTTTTATTTTTTAAATTAGATAATTTTGTTAAAAATGATATTGATGGAAGTGTCAACATGGCATCCATATTTATTTTCTTTCAACCTTTCATTTTTTATAAACTTTTATTTTTAAAAAAAGTTAATAATAAAAATTATACCAAACAGTTCATCATTGCTAATTTCACATGATAATGTAACTTTTTTTTTCTTTTTTTCATTTTGATTTTTGCTTTTTTTTTCTCCCTTTATATTTTATTAGATCAATTGTTTAAACGAAAGAAAAGCCAACGAATGTGCCCATGCATGTGGCATCTTATTTCATTTCTTTCCTTTCATCTTTTTTTTTTTTAATTAGATAAATATTACAATAAATGCAAATTAGTAAATAAATTTTTTAGTTTAAAAGTCAATTGAGGTATTCACAACAAATTTTCTTAATTAGATAATTTTTTGAGAAAATAATGTCAATGAAAGTGTTCACATAGCATCCTCACTTGTTTTTTCTTTTATAATTTTATAATTTAATTAGATAAATTTTATAATAAAATAAGACGATTGATAAAAATAGTAAAACAATCTGTATCAAATGAGTTTTGATACATCTCGATTTGATATGTGTATTTTTGTCAAAAATCGATATCAAATCAAATCATGTTGGTTGTTTAGGTAAGGAGAGGTAAGATGTGGATTTAGGGTGCTTTGTCCTAAATCATCTCGTGGTACATGTAAAAGTATGTATTTTATTATTAATTTGGTTTTATATTTATATACATGTATTATATTAATAAAATTATCATTTGATACTTTAATTTAATAAATTAATATTGTAAACTCAATAAGGGTGTTCATGTGGCAACCTTATTGAGCTCTTTTTTTTGTTTTTTGTTTCCACCTTTTTTTTTCTTTCTTTTTCAATCTTTCATTTTTATTCTTTTATTAGATAAATTTAGTGAGAAAAAAAAGCCAATTGAAATATCCACATGACACCTCCATTTAGTTCTTTTTTATCATTTACTTTTTTTAAATGATAAATTTTTTAAAATTAATACAAAAATATTTTTAATTTAATTTTATTTAAATTTATATCAAAATAATAATAAAAAAACACTATGAATTATTTTAATTAATGAAATAGTTAAACCTATGCTGCGAGCTCATTTCAAGTATTCAAGAAAATGGTAAAGAAAATTATTTAAACCTCATCTTTTAATTTGAATCTTAATTAGAACATGCTAGCAGTTTTATTTATAGAGATAATTGGAAATTAATTACTTTCTTAGTCAACTACTAGGGTCTGAAACAAGTGCCAAAAAAAGTGATAGGCCTTAATTTTTCAATCCCTAGCATTTTGAATTCAACATTGTTGGATTTCTTTGGGGCTGGGTTGAGCCCAATGGCTCATTAATTAAGTTACTAATCAGGCCTAAAATCTATTTAACCACAATTTATGGTTTTTAAAACTTATGTAAGTCTGCCTATACATTTATATTATAAAAATTATCACATTCATTTGTAGTAGTGGGGTTTTTAAATTTTATTATCTAGACTGTAGCAGCAGTGTGAGCAGTTGATATAATATTAAAATTTTAATTTTAACGATCAAAGTTTAAATTATTACAATTTTAAATATGAATTCTTTATATCATCTTACATTATACATGCACATGTAATAATACATATAAAGTAAGTAATAAAAAGCTAAAAACTATCTTATAAAATGTGAAAATTATAGTGGAGAATTGGGGGTTAGATAATAGGAAGCCTTAAAAAATATGAATTATTACCAAATTACAATAACATCGTCTCACTATAATAATTTTGTAAGAAACCTTTATGAAGTAAGAAAGGGTCTGAATTTATAATTGAAAAATGAATTAATTAATAGTAGGATAGAAAAATAATTTAAAAGATTACAATTAGTAATTCATAACCAAATAAATGATTTTTATAAATTAATGTAAAACTATGTTCTAAACCAACACAACGCATAAATAACGTCACAAATTAATCCTTTATATATGCCTCGCAAACATTTTAATAAAATTATCAAAAAAATGTTAACTATTTCCAAAAATACTATTCAGATATATATAATATTGCTAAACATGCTACTTCAACTTTTGATAGTTGAAGTTACCTTCACAAATGAAATCTCACTTGAAATCTTGCAATTAATTAACATACTTTGATATTTTAATTTTCATCAGTGTGTAACTTTTTTTACCTGATGAACAGATAGTAATTTTCAATTTTTTTATCAAAATCTTCAATTTATCAAACATTTTTTCTATACTACTTTCATTGTAACATATATTCTTGCGTGTAAAACTAAAAAGGATTAAACGTTTAAATTAAATTCATATATACATATACATTTACATATAATTTAATATATATATATTATTATTAATATAAAAATTTGCTTTTTCCCAATATATTACTTCAATTTCATCGGACTTTTGCATATTTTTAGGTAATATAAATATTAGTGTAATTTATATAGTGCGATAATATCAATAAATGTAATTTGAACACAGAAAATAACTTGCAAGCATGCAAAATTACACACAGATTTGCATAAAAACAGGGGGTTTTATTTTATTTTAATTTTATCATGTTTTTCAGAAAACATGAAAGAAAAAAACCCAAAGCTATATATTTATTTTTCATCACTCTAAGCACCCCCCATGCTTAGGCTGAAAGTTGATCCATCAGCACTTAAACGGAACCATTGAAGCCTTTATTGTAAGCATATTCAACAAGGGAATCCAACTCATCATTGGTGGCCAGTCGATCAAAATTGTCCTTATTGTTTTATCAGGCAACGTCCATGGCCTCTTCGACTCTGCTTGTTTGGCGTGAAGTGCACCTCGGAGAAGGACGGATGTTCAAAAGCATCCTTGAGCTGGTCCTGGTGAAGGCTGCCCTGCTTAGAGTAAGATCGAAACACTTGTTCCAATTTGTTTTTTCTGATCCTTCGGTTAATCCTTTGTGGCTTGCAATTTGCGATTTTGAGGCTTATGGACCAGGGTGTATCTTAGAGAAGGCTTGCCCTAGCTTGGTTTGGTTTTCTTTTTCCAACGCAATTCGTTTATATAGACCCAAAACTTTGAATACGATTCTGTTGAAGTGTAGGGGTATAAAACATTATTTGGTGGTGGGTTTTAAAAATTGATTTCCATCCTCTTTATCAACAAAAGTAGTAAATCAATCAATAAATTTTTGTAATAAACACTTCAAAAAAAATTCCATGAGGATTGGTACGAATAAAAATATTAATGTTAATTTCTTCTTTTCTTCTGGGTTCAAATTAACCACAGATTGGAAAATGCTAAATAGCAGCCTCCACTATCTTGTGTCGTAGTGATGATACAAGCCTCCACTATCTTGTGTCCATTTTCTATTGTTTCATTTGTTTTAGCCCTCAATTTGCAGTTTTTAGTTTTTTTTTTTTTTTTTTGTGGTTGCCTGATTAAATGATACATTTTGGTTTTAATGAATTTCCAGAATTTGGTAGATCTCGTGAAAGGAGTTCTAGGAAGCACTTTGATGAGCATGCTTGAAAATTGTGATAATTATTGTGAATGAATGTTAAGTTATCCAAAAATAAATAAGTTTAGTTTTAGGACTTTCTTTCTTTTATTGTTTGCTATGAGCAAACTACTGTTAAACTAATTATTTGCATTGTACCACTTCCAGGAATCGTGGCTTTAGTGGGTTAAAACTGTGTCCATGTTTCTCTCTCGTATGCTCTTAATCTGGGTAGGATAGAACTAAGTTTGGGCTATTTCAATTCCTTCGCACCTTTCTTCCCCTGTACTGCAATATTTTCTCAACCACCCTTTTCAAGGGGAAAGCTGTAATATATATTTTTTATATTTTTTCTTTTTTTTAAATTGGATAATTTGTAAAAAAATTATATTGATGGAAGTGTCTACATGGCATTCAGATTTAATTTTTTGAATCCTTCATTTTTTTTTTTTTATAAATCTTTATCTTTAACAAGTTCATAATGAAAATTTTTACAAGAACAGATCATCATTGCTAATATTGTGTGACAATATAATTTTTTTTTGTTTTCATTTTCGTTTTTTTTTTTTTAGTTTTTTTTCTCCCTTTATTTTTTATTAGATCAATTGTTTCAGCAAAAAAAAAAAAAACCCAATGGATATGCCCATGTGCCATCTTATTTAATTTTTTGCCTTTCATTATTTTTGTAATTAGATAAATATTACAATAAAAAAATCAGTATATAAATTTTTTAAGATAAAAATCAATTGAGGTATATAGAACAAAATATCTTGTATCCTATATGTTTCATTTCCTGTGTATCCAATTGGTGTGCTTTTTTTAAAAAAAAAAAAAATTTAGGATCAAAAGCCCTAAAAAATATGAATTATTACCCAATTATAATAGCATCATCTACTAAAATAATTTTGTAAGAAACCTTTATAAAGTAAGAAACGGAAAACTTATAATTGAAACATGAATTAATTAATAGTAGGATAGAAAAAATTTAAAAGATTACAATTAGTAATTTCGTAATCAAATAAATGATTTTTTTAAAATTAATGTATAACTATGTTTTCTAAACCAAAGCAATGCACAAATGACACCACAAATTAATCTTTTATATATGCCTCGCAAATATTTTAATAAAATTACAAAAAAATTTTAACTATTTCCAAAAATAAAATCTTGATATTTATAATTTTGCTAAACAAGTTATTTAAACTTTTGATAATTAAGGTTATCTTTATAAATGAAATCCCACTTGAAATCTTGCAACTAATTAACCCATTTTGATATTTCAATTCTCATCAAGATATAACTTTCTTTTGCTGCTGAGACCTACAACAATATGTACTTTAAATTTTTTTGTCAAATAGCCTCAATTTTATAAAAATTAATTTTGTCTATACTTATATATATGCACTTGTAAAAACATATGCATAAGTATGTGTAAAAATAAAAAGAATTAAGCATTTAAATTAGATTGATATATATATATATATACCCTATCTGCTTTCCTTCCAAAAAGGTTGACTTTCAAATTTCTTCATACCTTTTATCATGTTTTTAAGTAATAAAAATATTAGTGTATAGTTTATAATAGTATGATCAACGTGTTCATGGTATTTGATACACACAATATAACTTGCAAGTATGTAAAATTACACAGATTTAAATAAAAATAGGGGGTTTTATTTTATTTTAATTTTATCATCCTTTTGAGACAACATGAAAGAAAAAGACCCAAAGCTATATATTTATTTTTCATTAGTCATAAGCATCCCCCATACTTAGGCTGAAAGTTCATCCGTCAGCACTCAAACGGAACCGCTGAAGCCTTCATTGTAAGCATATTCAATAAGGGAATCCAACTCATCATTGGTGCAGTCGATCAATTGTCCTTATTTTTATCAGCAACGTCCATGGCCTCTTCAACTTGCTTGTTTGGCGTGAGTGCACCTAGTTGTTGAAAAGCATCCTTGAGCTGGTCCCTGGTGAGGCTGCCCTGCTTAGAGTAAGATCGAAACACTTGTTCCAATTTGTTTTTATGATCCTTGTTATCCTTTGTGGCTTGCATTGTGGATTTCGAGGTTTATGACTGGGTGATATTAGAGAGAAAGCTTGTCTAGCTTGGTTTGGTTTTCTTTTCCAACGCAATTTGTTTATATAGACCCAAAACTCGATTTGTATTCCGTTGAAGTGTAGGGGAATAAAATCTTTTTTTGTGGTGGTTTTTAAAATTTGATTTCGATTGAAAGGAAACGATATAATTGTATGACAATTTCTTCATTTGAATTTTTTTTAAGTATCCATTTTATTAATAAAATTAATATATCAATCAATAAATTTTATAATGAATACAAATAAATAAATATTCCAAGAGGATTGGTACGAATAAGAATATTTAATGTTGGCTTGAATTACCACAGATTGGAAAATGCTAAGCGTAGTGGTAGTAGCCTCCCTTTCTTGTCCCCTAGTGATGATAGCAGCCTCCACTATCTTGTGTCCATTTTCTATTGTTTCTTTTGATTTTGCTGGTGAAAAGGCTAGACAACAAAGTCAGGAGTAAATCTAAACTCTCACCCTGTCCAAATTTGAGCTGTTTCTTCACGAAAAAGTTTGAAGAGAATCGTCTTGTTGCTCCTGGTTGGACAGAACTTGATCATACACATTGATTTTCTAAAAACTTATAATTTGATGGAAGTGTCTTGTCTGTAGGATAATTTGATATTATTGATTAAAAATATTGTTATAACATATAGATTCATGGATCCATCATAGACATAAACTTTAAGAGTCACTACCATTTTTTTTTTTTTGTTTAGGTGCAATTGACCATTTAACTGAATCTATCTTATTTAAAGAGGATATCTAAGATAGATTTAGGCATTTTTAAATAGTAGATTCTAAAATCCATGAAATCAAATTTAAGGTTCAGGAGTACAATTATGCATGAAGAAGTTTATAGCTCCCTTATAATGTCTATCCAAAAAATGGTATCAGTTTGATTTCAAATTATCTAAGCCTTGAAATATTCTTATAATTATATCCAGTAATTTAATTATTAGAAATTGATCATAAAATTACTCTAATAGTTTAGTAGCAATGTAAGATAATTTTTTCACCGTAAGAGTATTCATAGAGACTAATGTCTCACTCTGAAGAGACTCCGTCGTTGAATTTATTAATATATTTTATTTAAAAAATAATTAGTAAAATCCTCCAATAGTTTGGTAAGATTTTACTTTGGTGCAAATCTCTCAATAGTTTGGTGAGATTTTATATGAAAATCATTTATAAAATTTTGTTTTGATGTAGAATTCTAAATAGTTTGGTGAGATTTTATTTGAAAATTATTTATAAAATTTTACTTTGAGAAAATTCATTAAATCTTCCAATTTGGTAAGATTTAATTCAAGATTTTTATCCTCCAATAATTTGGTAAGATTAAAAATATATTATTTTATTTTATTTTAAAAATTCATTAAGTCCTCCAATAGTTTTGTAAACTTAATTCAAGATTTAAATATTTCAATAGTTTGGTAGGATTGAAAATTTATTATTAAAAAAATTACATTATGAAATTCTCTATTAGTTTGGTAAAATTCATAATTGAAAATTTCTAAACCAATGAAATAAAAAATTCATAATTTAAAACTCACAATCTTTAAATTTTATTTTAAACGTACATAAAAAAAGTAAAATAAATGAATAAATATATAAATAAACAAAATGTGAAAATTACCCTAATAGATGGAGACATGCCTAGGTTGAAGTATCTCTTGATCTGTGGTGACAAATAATCACCAAAGAGCTCTGCCACCAATTCTAACCTAAAAGCTAGGGTATAGATTGCTACTCATCCATTTCTTGGTGGGTTTCCCTTTTTTTTCCCTTTTTTTTTTGTATGTTGTTGATTGGTGTTTATATTGGGCCTTTTGCTAAGAGTTTTAGCGATTTGCATTGAATGAAAAGGATTGCAAATCTAATTATACTCTGAACTGATTTTTTCTTGATTCTCTTTAAAATTTATTTAATTAATTTCTAAAATTGTCTCAATTTTCCTTGATTTTCAGAGTCCCTCAAAACTTCCCAAACTAAATTTGACTTTGATTCCTTGATTTGCTTTCTTTTCAACCTTCCTTTAATATTTGAAGAGATCATGTTTTAGTTTTAATTGTCAAGATCATCCTTGATTAGTGCTCAAATTACTCCATAAATTTCATTGACATGATTTATGATAAAAATTTAAAACAAAATAATTAAAAAGAGTAAAACATATAAATAAATAAGACAAAAAAAGATATAAAAAGAAGTGAAGGAAATTGGACAATTGGGCTTGGTTTGAGCCCCGAACTAAATAGGGTATTTATAGCTGGCCTTTTGCATAGTTTTTGTAAAATAGAAATTATACAAAGATATAGATATCTATTACGTTCAAGCCCAAATTATTCAATTTTTTTCTTTTTTTTAAAGGCTTTTAAAAATGAAGGCACACAACTTTTTTAAAAAATTAAGGACGACACCCGAAGGTTTTGACAATCATGCCCAGAGGTCTTATAGATCATGTCTGAAGAGCTTGAAAATTAAGCCCGAAGATCTTACAAAATCATTCATTAAAAAATGCTCCTTTAAACAAAGGCTACACAACTATTAAAAAAGTACCTAAAAGTTTTAAAAGATCATGCCTAAAGGTCTTAAAGATTATGCTTGGAGTTCTTACAAATCTTGACTCTAAAATAAATTCAGCTCGAAAGACTTACAAATCTTACCCAAAGGATTTAGAGATTATGCTTGGAGGTCTTACAAATCTCGATCTTAAAATAGATTCAACTCGCAAGATTTATGAATATTGCCCAAATGACTCAGAGATTACACTTGGAAGTGTTACAAATCTTGACTTTAAAATAAATTCAGCTCAGAAGACTTATGAATCTTATCCAAAGACTTAGAGATTATACTTGGAGGTCTTATAAATCTTAACTCTAAAATAGATTCAAGTCAGAAGACTTACGAATCTTACTTAGAGGACTCGGAGATTATGCCTAGAGGTCTTACAAATCTTAACTCTAAAATAGATTCAGCTAGGAAGATTTATGAATATTGCCTAAAAAACTTGGAGATTATACCCAAAGGTCTAATAAATCTCAACTCTAAAATAGATTCAGCTTGAAAGACTTATGAAATTTACCTAGAGGTCTTACAAATTAAACTTAAAAAAAGCTTATTTAAAACAAATGTTCAACCACTTTAAAGAGAAAAATGATATTTGGAGGTTTTAAATATCATGCCTGGAGGTCTTGTAGATATTGCTTGAAGGACTTTTAAAATAGTTTAATAGTTTTGAAGATGTTGCAAAAGGTTTTTTTTTTAAAAAATTATCCGAAGGTTTTTTAAGACTGATACTTAAAAATTTTAACAAATTTACCTTGAGGTAAAATCATGTTTGGTCAAAGTTTCATTTTTTATCAAAAATTTAAGTCAATATCTCTTTCCTCTAAAAAATATGAATGTAACATATGAAATAGATGTGATGTATACTATGTAAGAAATGCATGAAGTGCAATGAATTAAATGCATGAATTTTATACCAAATGTCCTTAATTGTGGTAATAGGTTTCTCAAAACTTTTATTCCTTCCATCTTTCCATGACATATCCTCTGAATTAGTTGACAAGTTCTTTCATGCCCTAAAGTAGACATTCTCAACATTTTCATTCTTGAAAACTATTCTTCTCTTCTAGTGAGTTGTTTTAATTTTGATCTTTTGCATTTGGCATTTTCTTGCCCCAAAAAGGTCTTTTATAGCATTCACCTATCTCCCACCCTGAGCATTAAGATCGACCATATTTTGAACATTTTTCAAAACTTACCATGAATAGCAATAGAAATTACCCCAAATATATCTCTTCTACATGTGATCAAATCTCTTAAAAATTGGTGATTATCGCTTAGAATAAGGATGATGAATCATAATTTTGGTCTTCCAAAAGGACGCAATGGTTTGGCACCTCTTTCAGTTCTTGATAGGTGGTATTTTAATAAATATCAAGAACAACTATGTTAGGTTCAAATTTTCAAGTTTGAAAAAAGAACAAGGCCTAAAATTTAGAATGAATCTTCATACTGAGATCAATCTTTTGGGCCTTTAAAGAAAAGTCTCCTTGGTGCTAATGAAAAGTCATAAGTTGCTTTCAAAGTTTCAATCTTGCTTTAGGCTGCCCTTTCAGGTTTTCACCCTAAAACTTCATTCTTTTCTCTTTTTTTTTGTTTTTGATATTCCATCATGCATTTTAGCATTCAAAATTTATCAAAAAGTGATGGTGATTTCCTAAAGAAAAACTTCTTAATTTAGATATCCATACTTGATCAAAATAGACTTTTTAAATGACGTAATGTGGGCTAAGGTTTAAGGATTTAAAAAAAGCATAAATAGGCCCAAAAAATGTATTTACAGGTGATCAAATCAAAGATCATTTCTTTTCCAGAAACATCTTTCCTTTTTTCAAAGATGCATTTTCTTTTTTCTCTTTTTTTTTTCTTTTTTTTTCCCTTTTTTTTTTTTTCATGACCTTAAAATTTTTTAAACTCTTATTTCAAGCTTTTCTAACATGAGGCATTATTTCCTAACTCAGCACAAGATAGATGCCATTTGAGAAATCCTTTTTCTCTTAAACTTGCCCCCAAAATTTAAAGGTTGATCCCTAGTTAAGGTTCGTTCGAAAGAATAATCAAAGGTTGAAAAAAGGTAGCAAATGGATATTTTCTTCTTTTATGAAGGGAATTTAAAAGATAACCATTTTTCATTTCAAGTATGGATATCTATTGAAAAACAGTCTATAAGAGACAACTTGTTTCTAATTGATTTTAGGTTCATTTGAATGCCTCACATGCATGATTTCATAATCAACTCTCTTTTCTTTTCTTTTCTTTTTTGTAATTCATTCATTTTGATAACAAAGACATCTAAATGTTCATCAATCAAAATGATCAAAAGGATTATTTAGGGCATCAAGTAAATTTGGCTTTTACCCCAAAGTAAGTACCAATGATCACTTGGTAAACGATTCAAAAAAAAAGATGAATGTAGACAAGCTAAAATACTGAACAAATTAAGAAAATATAGCTCAAGAAATTTAGGTGGTGACGTGCTTGAAAGAAGCTTGACATTTATTGAAAGACCAAAAATTAAAATGCTTAGGAGAGTGCCTTAAAAGATTTTACAAATTAATCGACTATCACATTGTTCATAGCCCAAATGAAGATCAATAAATTTTAAGTTTCATCATGGTCAAATAAAGGGAAGTTTTGAAACTTTCATCCCTGGAAATTCTCAAGGCTTTTAATTTTCTAAATGAAAAAAATTACATGTTCAGGGGAATGGCTCAAGATACCTATTCCTAATAATAATTATCAAATTTCTTGATTTTTTTTTCACATGCATTTGTAAGAAGCTAAAC